>JASCZI010242407.1:9049-21063 GCA_036250425.1 Stylosanthes scabra | reverse complement strand
ATATATATATATATATATATATATATATATATATATATATATATATATATATATTAATGAATGAGAAGAACGTAATCGTTCGGGCCATCGGAAGAGTTGTCCTCGGGGAAGTATGTCCAATAGTGATCTGGGATATATACTGGATCGGTGGGGTTGGCTATGATAACCGACCGAATGAGCTCATTCTAGCCATAGGGTCAGGCATGTATCATGTGCATTTGTGTGACATTGTTTGGGTGTGCCTATTTGTTTGTAATTACTACTTGATTCATGTGCTTGCGTGTTTGTATGAATGTGAGACTGCTTGTGTATATGTGTGTGTGTGTGTGAGACTTAGAAAAGATAAGAGATGAATATGAATCAGGGTAAAGAACTAGATATGACCGAAGATAATGAAATGATGTAGAGGTAGAGATAACCGGCAATGGAAAGTAAGGAATAATAGAAATGTGGTGTGAATGTCGTAGATTTAGGATATGGGGTTGGGTTGCTGAGTGTTGCATGTCGTGTATGTGAGGAAAGAATAACCTGAGTGATGAGTAGGATTGCCTCGTGTGATCCTGCTAGATTGATTATGGTAGTTTTGGCGCTTTATCCGTACTGAGAATCCATGGGTTCAGGATTTTCATTCCGTATATATTATCAGAATTTTCAGGTACAGGTTCAAGCTTGAAAGGTTGGCGAAGTGTTCTTTCGAATTCTACAAGGTCTAGTTTCTCTGAAGATTGAGTCTTTCGCTGTGTTGTACGGAGAACTAGGGATATTGATCTAGAGTGTGATATAGGGCTTGTATCTATTGTTCAACCTAAGCTTCGCAGATTCTGTTGTGTATAATGTCGAACCATTTTGACTATGTATATACGTAATTATATTTTGTATACTTGAGTATAGTATTGTGGTCTCCGGCTCTATTTTATATATGTGAAACCTATTTCAAGTACTTAACAAGTTCAATTTCAAACAGTTTTCGAAATCTACATTATTTAGTAGTAGATGAGTGTCCGTAGTACTTCGATATTGGTTAAACATGTCTGCGGCATGGTTGGCTAATATTGGGGTGTTACAAGTATTCCTTGAAACTTACAATTTCTACGAACCAAAAAGGAAGTTCTTCACAAATAAACATTATTAATTTTTCTCAAGCAAATTCTGCATCATACTTATCCACTTCTTGGCTAGGTGATGTGCCGGTTTTTCTTCTTTTTCTTTTATTTGAACTAGGGTTGGCTTATGCAAATTCTTAAATGTGATCTCATTGCACTTGTTCCATTCTCACATTTGATCACTTTAAAACAGTGTTGGGATTGAGTCGTGCTTTCATCATCAACGGTTCTCTTGAAGTGGTCCCAAACCGTTGAAGTGGTCTCTAATAACCCTAAATCCCTAATTACGTTAACAAATCTTATAAATTTCAATAATTACACAAAAGTCTCATAAGTTTACCCCAATTACACAATAAAAGCAAGTGAATGAATCAATCAAAGTATAGTAAAATGAGATGGAATTCGAGATGTTGAAAAGAAGGTAGAGGGTACCTACAATAAATAAAAGAAGAAATGAACCTGACAACTGGAGAAGAAAGGAATAAAGAAATAGATCTCAAGTTCTGACGAGCTCCGCTGATGAGCTCCGACGACGAAGAGGAATAGTCGGAGTAGAAGAAATCTAAGACTTGGGATGGAGAGACAAAGACCAAAGAAGACTTTAGCGTTCAACGTTGTATAAAGGAGTAAAAAAGAGGGAAAATTGGATTTGGTTCTGTTAACCACTTTTAAAGACCGGTTATATGAATTTAGTTAACCAGTTTTTAGAATTAGTTATAATTTAGAAACATTTTCAAATAACCAGTTATTTAAAATCAGATTAAGGTTATTAAATTGGTTAGCCATTTAACCGGTTATTTTGTACAAGCCTAGCTGGGAATGCTATAAAACCACTTGAGGTGGGTAAGCAGGGAATACAAACGTCTAATCTTCAATTCGCTGACAATACGATTCTGTTCTGCCCATGTGATCTTGAAACAACAAAAAATTACAAAAGGATTCTCCTGCGGTTTGAAATTTTGTCAGGTTTGAAAATCAACTTTGATAATTAGCGACTATTGGGATTAATTGCAGCGAGGAGGTGATGGATGAACTATGCGAGGTACTTGAGTGTAGTAAAGCTAAGCTCCCTATCAAATGCCTGAGGATCCCTCTCGGGGCTAATTCAAGAAGAGTGGAGACTTTGAGGCCTGTTATTGAGAAAGTTGAGAAGAGACTGGCAATGAAAATTGCTCTCAATGGGAGGTAGTACAAAAACTAAAGAACCTAAGGGGCTTAGGAGTAGATGATGTGTTGTTGAAAAATATAGGATTATTTTTAAGTGGTGGTGGAGATATGAGAAGGAGGAATGTCTTTTGTGGAAAAAAGTTGTCAACTTGTGTGATAATATGGGAAATGTGAGACTTTTAGAGGGATATGAAGTAGTGAAAAGGGGGATTGGTGTATGGAGTGATATAATAGGTGTTGGGGTGCAAAATAGAGAGATATTAGAGCTATTTCAGCAAGGGGAACAGTTAGTAACTTAGTATTAGGGAGTGGGAGTAGCATTCTGTTTTAGCATGATGTTTGGATGAAAGAGGGTGCCTTAAAAACCATATTCCCTAGGTTGTTCTTCTGGCCAGTGATAAAAATTGTAAAGTTGTGGACTACGGTGTTTGAAATGGTTTATCATGGACGTGGAGCCTCTCTTGGCATAGAGTGACTCATATTCTTTTCACAACTTTGCTCTTAGCAGTTAGTATTAACCCTATGGTGCATTCATTCACATACACAAATCACAACCATAAAATAGACACAAGTCAGCCTCAAAAGAACCAAGTGCAAAGTGCAGATCCATATCACAATTCAGCAAGCAAAGTGCAGATCCAAATCCTAATTCAGCAAGTCAAACTCAATAGACACAAGTCAAACTCTAAAACTGAAGCTAAGTGCAAAGTGCAGATCCAGTATCCCAATTAATCAAAAAATATTACAACACTTTGCACAAGGGAATCAAATTTCTACCCCTTGAGGAACTCCCTTTGATGAGAAAGAAAAGTCTAAAAACCTTTTCACGCCACTTGATTAAATGATGGTTTATATTGAGTAAAAGTCTCATGCCTCAGGAGAGGAAATCAGCATCAAGAACTTCTAATTGGAAGTGATTTAGTTAAAATTGATCTTTGAGTAAATTTATGTTTGGTAGTGCATCTAAAACTAAATTTGACAGCAACAGAATCATAGAAATGAAAAAAAAGCAAGCATTGTAGAAAAGAGGCAGAACTCGAAACCAATATTTTTTTTTGTCTCCAAAATCAACCTTGTAGGAGTGGGGGGGAAAAGTGAAAAACAAAATATAAAACATACATGGTAGTCCAGACTAGACCACTACATAGTCATAAAATTAGAAGATCATTCTAACTAGTTATATCCCAGAAATCAAAATAGGTAAATTAAGCACATACCTCCCAATCAAGGTAGTCCTTAGCATCTTCATAATCAGAAAAAATATGAAATATATATGGAAATCTACGGTCTTTAAGAGCGCTGCAAGAAATTTTAGAGGCAAAACATCAAAACATATGAAATATATTGAATTTGGGGCCAATAGAGTTTTAAGTATAAATAAATGGATGTGAATGAAATTAGAGAGAAAGGAAAACTATAAGGACCTAATGTTAATTACTTTTACTAAACAAATCCTCATGCTTAAACTTCCATTTAGAAAGAAAAGCACAATAAATGCATGTATAATTAGGACAAACTCACTCCTATTTATAACCAATTTATGTAAAATCATAGTTTGAAGCATACATATATATAAATTGATAGGTTCATCATAATTGACTGAACCTTCAGCTATTTCTCACGTAAAATTATATATTTTACTCTCATGGTATTTCAATTATTATTTAATATATGAAATAAAGCACTAACGGAAGTGAAATTTTACTTGCTCGATATTTAATTAACATCAAACTTTACTACTTTATTACTTAACTAATTAATTAACATCAATCTTTACTACTTTATTACTTCACTAATTAGCTACTCCATTATTGTCATGAGCTTGTTACGGATGGCCACCTCCTTCCTGCAATTGCAATAGGAGATAACAATGGTAAAGATCTAAAAAATTGTCTTAACTAAGATGAATTTAAGAATCCATATATTCTTACTAAGAATTGTGATAATTTAAGGATTGAAGATAATTTAAGGATTGAAGAGGTACTATTGCTATTAACTAAGAATGATTCATATGTTGCACAAGAAGAATCATAATATGCAACAGTGAAAGCATGCTCAATTATATTTCACTGTATCCAAAATAATCAATAGAAAAATAGCCTAATAAGAATCATCTATTCAATGAATACTGCCCGGTGAAAGCTTGGAATTTCGGTGCTTCTTCCTTCTGTGATGACTCTTGGTTAGTGCTATTCTCAAAAGCCTAATAATAATCAAAAAAAAAGATGATTAGCTAGAATTTCGAAAAGGTAAATGTTATTACAAATAATGGTAATCAATGAACAAGAAATTGAAGGGATTTCTATCTCTGCACAAGATTAATATAGCTAAAAATTAATAAAATGAAAGTTCTTTGCAAATGAGCGGTTAATTTTCCAAAATACCATGAGGAAAAAATCAATTGTCATCAGACAAGAAGAAAAAAGAGTAATCTAAAACATTGAAAACCAATTCACATCAATGTGAATGAGTTCAAAGAATAATAAAAAGACAATAATATGCCATCCTTTCTTAAGGTTAAAAAATTGAATTAAATACAAAACATCAGCATCAGAACAAAATGATATCTAAGTTTTATTTATATCATTTTGACATCAATTGTGTTTATAGATCTCAACCCAAGGCAATAGCATTAAAAGCGCCAAGTATATCACAGAAAATCAAATTGACCTAAAGCAAAAAATTGCTTATGCATTACAAGGAACATTAAATTTCTATTAATTCTACTACACTTATTAACTAGCAATTAATAGAAGCTAGAATCACTTTATAACCTGCAGAAGCTCAAGAGATAAGATCCTTGTCTTGGTTGTAACTTCATTATCTTCCTTCATACCCATCTGCCAACCTTGATGCTAGCATTGAAGATTAATAGTTTGAGTAATTATTCTGAGTAAAAATAATGTTGAATCATCTCCCACCCACCAAGGATGAAAAAAGGTATCCTAGTTGTTACTAGAAGGCATTCTCCATAAAACCAAAACAGAATTTTCCAGAGTAGAAATGTAGAATAACACTCAACACTAGAGACCTGTGAATTTCAATATTAATAAATAACAAGATGTTAGTCAATAAGCACAACACTCAAGAGGGGGGGTGAATTGAGTGTTCAAACAACTATGACAAATTTTCGCAGAAACGTAAATAACTTGAATATAAAAGACTCAAGTAAATTAAATTTGTAGTAAGTTAGGACTTAAGCCACTCCTTAAGTTCTTACAAGTAAGTCCACAAATTTAAAGTCCTTGTTTCAAGTAAATTGAATTAGTATTTCACCAATCGGACTTAAGCCACTCCTTAAGTACTTACGAAGCTACTTTGCAATTCAATTTAAATGATCAAATATAAATGACAATAATATAAAGAGTTGAGAGATAGAAATACGATACACAAGATTTATAGTGGTTCGGCACAATCCTTGCCTACGTCCACTCTTTCTCAATCGCAATTGAGAAGTTCCACTATCACCAAGCATCAAGGTGCTTGATAAACCGTTTACAACCTTTGAGTATGATCCTAACACCTCACGGCGTGATGATAACTCACTTCACTCGAAGTAATCACAACTTCAAGAATTTTCCTTAAGTGATTATCTCTATCGACTCTAGTGTTTAATCTCTCTCAAATGATAAGAGAATCAATCTCTTATCTTACAAGTAAACAAACAAAGTTTGGTTTCTCACAATATGAGTAGATGAATACAAGATGAAGAACTATGAACCAAAGTTTGAATATCTCTCAAATTTGTGATAATATCACTTTGAAATTGATATGAAAATGAAGTATAATAACAAGAGAGTTTAGAAATGATCAAGTGTATGAAATGAGGCTCAAAAACATCAATTTATAGACTTCCCAAACCTTAGAAACGTTGGGGAGTTAGTGGAGAGGATCCATTTTGTCAAAACTAGCCGTTTTTAGCATTTTTGAACTGTGAGGATCGATCCTTTTGGGGGAGGATCGATCCTCATGTGACCGTTGAGCCAATTTTTTAATTTTGGCTCATGAGGATCGATCCTCCCACCCTGGGGATCGATCCTCTTCACGTCTTTGCCTGAGGATCGATCCTCCAGGGTGAGGAACGATCCTCACGGCCTAAAATGGCCCAAAAACGTGTAATTTCTTCGAGGATTGATTCTAAACTTTGTTATAATCAATTCCTAAGGTCACGTATCATTGAAAAAGGTTTCTAAACATGTTTGGCTAGCTTGAACATTTTAAAAACATTTTATGAAACATATTTTGATTTGAAAACACTTTGTAAGAAAGTTTACTAAAACCTTTTTAAGTGTGTGTGTGAAAGAGATATAATTATTTGGTTCTTAACAAAAAAAATTACCTAAGTCCTAAGACTTCTATAACGTCTTCAACCTTGTGGACTTTGTTGTTGTTGTTTCCTTTGTTTGCTTTCGAAATCGTTCTTGAATCTTTCAAAGATTGTCCTCAAATCCATGATGGTTGTCATTCATCAAAACCTTTAAACATGTAAACTTTGCATGCATATTGTAACATGATTTACACAAGATATTCAGAAGGATTCAAGCATTTAAAAATACAACTGTTAAAGCAGCAATGAAAATGCTAGAAACTAACTTCTATAGAATATTAGAGCCCATAGTACTTTTGAAACTATTAAAAACACACAATACCAAACTAATGGGATGAAAAATTTCAGCATCACATACCGCGTCAGCTGCATCTTTTGCTGCTTTGAACCTCCTAGACTGTTGCTGATTCATTTTAGCCCTCAGTGTCACACCATTTACAAGTTGAAACTCAATAAACAATCTTCACTAACAACACACAAAACAGAGGAACAAGTAAACAATAACAAACCAATAGCCATGTAGAGCAGCTTCCTAGGCCGGACAATCACAAAGAGCTTGTCAATGTAGTCAATCATGCACTAGAACACCTCATCAAATGAAGTCGGAGATGGCTGCACATTACGACAAATCAATAAATAAATAAATAAAAATATCCAAACTTCAAATCTAAATAAACTAATTTATCTACATCACAGTTTCCACTACATAAACTATTGCACATAAATAAATATATAAATATATACTAAATAATGTGCAAACTCCTAAACAGTCAATTATCCAACTTCAACAAAATTAAGTAAAATTAGAAAAGAAAAGAACAACGCAGGAACCAAATTAGGGTTAGGGTTACGTACCCTATCCTCCGGGTGAAAACAAGGGTGAATGATGCCATTCATGTCGAGGAAGAGGTTATCGTATACAAGGTTGTTAGGGTTCTTCTTGCTCATATCCACCGGAATCGCAATTCCGTCGATCACCACCGGTTCCTCCTCGATGGCATCGACAATCACCATCGGATACTTCTCCGCCAGCCACCGGTAAAACGCCAGAACGCCGAGGGACAAAGAGGGTGAGGGAGCGCCGATGAGTGAAAATAGTGATGGGGGCAATGAGTGCGGCGTGGCGATGACTCACGGTGAGGGAACGCTGGTGAGAGAAGAAGAAGAAGGAGAGAGCCAGTAGTGACGAATATACGACGGTGTTAGAAGAAGGAGAGTGCACGACGGTTACCTTGAGAAAGAGAAAGAGAGAGGGGGCGGTGAGTGAGTGTTTTGACAAGGTGAGGGTGCGCCGATGGGTGAGGGTGCACGACGAGTGAGGGTTGCCAGAGGATTAGGGAGCACCGCCGGTTGCGAGAGTGAGAGGGCGAGAGAGAAGGGGCCAGGAGGCGGCTAAGAGTATGTCACTTGTTAGAGAAGAGCTAGGGTTTTTTCTTTTTAGTTTCTTGTCTTCAATTTTTCTTCTCTCTTAAGTGTGGGTTCTTTGGAAAATAAAAGAGAGGGAAGCCAAAATTTTGGTGAAGATTTTTTTGCCACGTTTGATTTGGGTGCCTAGACTATCATAAGAAATAGGCACGTTTAAAAATAGTGCTCCAAACTATAATATGTGGCCACGCTTAAAAAATGTGCCTAGTTAGACCTATCGCCACAATTTTCAAACGTGGCAAAAAAAAGCATGGCAATAACTCTGAACAATTGTCACCCTTAAAAAAACGTGACCGTTGATACTTACTGCCACCTTTTTCAAACGTTGCTAAAAACTAGGGGTGCCCATAGTCCATATTTCTTGTAGTGATGCGAACATGCACAGTCACTGAAAGTACAGAAAACAGCAACCAATGAAAAGCATATGATCAATAACCTTTTCAAATATAAAAGAACAATGAAAAGTGGTCTTTTACTAGAACTGACAATGGTTGACATGTAACCTGCAAAATGAAATTTTGATAGAGAACAATATAAGGTTGCTATGTTTATTATTATAATTAAAATTAAATTAAGCAAGTATCACTTAATAAAATAGATAGTAACGTTTTTATCATTTCATAATGGTAGTACTAAAAGCTTAAGACTCTTTTACTGTGAATACCTTTGACTCAATATAGCTGCAGTGACTTTCATCTTTAGAAAAAAGATGATTATATTTTCTATGAACAAAGTATTTTAATTAACCTGAAATGTTCTTCATTGTCAAGCTACAATAATTCATATACATTAGAAGGAGCAGAGTTTTTCAATATGCACCACTAATCATATCTTTCATTGTCCTTCAACCTGTTGTTCCTCTTTTAACTATTACTAGTTAAAATAGATGACCGTCTTAAATGAATTTAATCATATTATCAACTTGAGATGAGGGTAAACAGGCAAGATAAACAGGATACTTAAATGGAAGGGTTGTGAAAGGTTTATCACTAGACAAAGCTTGATATGCCAAACCAAATGTATATCTCAAAGCAAGAGCTACATGGACAGCAACAACATTTCCAACTTGTATGTACCTAAATTAGAGTGTGCGAAAAATGAAATATAATTGAGTAAAGTAATCAACTTGACCAAAGTGGTAATGAAATGATGGATGCCATTAATTAAGTGACATGCTATTAGGGAGGGCAAAATAGATGTACAATTAAAACTATTGTAAAACATAATTTGAAATTCTAGTTAACACACCTTTCCTTAGTAGGACTAGATAGCAATCAGGAAATCCTTGTAGTCTGGCGTTTTGTCGAATTGTAAGCACCTGATCTTGCTTTGGGTGAAGAACAGCCTAGCAATTGAAATTAAAACAAAAGATGAGGTAAATGATAACATTTCATTATTTAAGAAACCATATTACCAACTCAAATATAATCTAAAATAAGAACAAGATTAACTTACTAAATATAGATCATGATGCAAGAATGATACCTGATTATGAGGCTCAACTCTAGTCACAATTGTTGACACAATTTCATCCCACCACAAATGACCAAATGGCCTGTGTTTTGTTCCAAAACAGGTAATTTAAGAAGCCTTATAGATCAGAAACTTGAGAACATCTCTAAAACAAAATCATATTACTTGATACTTACTTCCTGGATGTTCCTCTGACAAATGACATAGCATAATCAGGAACCTAAGCATAAACGTATTACAAATATAAATTTGTCAACATTCTTTGATACTCAACAAAAAAACCTAGAATAAAGATAAATGTCAGAGACAAGAGGACAAAACAAAATAGTATCAAATGTTTTCCAGACTTGAGAAGCACTCTTTCAACCGAGGGATCCCATTCAACTTTGTTGTCTTTCACTAACACACCTGGTAGGTCCTTGAAGTTTGCACCATATAAGAGATAAACAAGACTTGTGAGCATAACCCTACACAATTGTAAGATATAAAAAGTCAAAATATAGCATGTTGAGATAAAGATCAATTGTAGGAAAGCCAAAAATTTGAATTCATTCATCAAAGAGAAATGGAAAAACTCACATGAAGAGGCAACAACTTTTTTTTTAAGTCCTCTCTTCACAAACTCTTTCAAAACTTCTCGATAATCACTATGATAACATAATCTCAATCAAGTTGCAAAGCTATGGCAAAAAAAGCTAATAATATCTAACAAGTAAAAACACACAAAAATATATAGTTCAAATAACAAGAGTATACCTTAAGCCATCTAATGGCTCCCATGTATCCTCATTAGAGTCATAACCTTTCCATCACACCTGAAGGACTGTAAAAGCAGGATTTGTTTCCTTATATATTTTAGAAAGAATATAAGAGACCCTTAAAATAATCATTGTATAAGACTTTAACATAGTTTAGACATCTTTAATATTAACTCAATGTAAATTTATAAACTAAGTTGTGTAACTAACATTTGCATACCTTAAAATGCACTCCTGGTTGCTTAACATTATTAGGATCAGCATAGCAAATAGCAAGAAACCTTTCCACCTCAAATTCTTTAGGATCAGATGGCTTTTCTGAAGCTTCATTACCATCATCAACTTCATCATTAGCATCATCTTCATTTAAAATTGAACTAGACACAATCCTATTGGTAATGACAATATAAAAGCGCTAGTTCTTTGGGCCAATATCCTTGAGGGCACAGATCTGCTCCTCACCCATGGCAAACATGACTGACACAACAAGGTCTTTACCCTAAGCAAATCCATCCTTTATATGCATACACACACCTCCAACCAACATATGTTTAAATTATTGCAAAACAACATCAACAATAATAGCAAGAATAAACATTTTCAACCTAAACTCTTTGGAAGATTGCTTAATGTTATATAACTTAAATGCCCATATTTCCACCAAATTTAAAGGAAGACGATGTATAAATCCTGGCAGAATGTGAATCGAACAAACCTGAGTAAGAAGACCGTCATCAGTGGGGAGTCTGAGGTCATCCTTGGTGTTGCCATTATTAGTAAGCAGGTGGAGACCAGATATTGAACGACACGGTGGCTGGTGGTGGAGGACACGATTGCTGAACGCAGCGCCGATGGGAAAGAGCTTCGAGTGCGAGACAGAGAGAGACACCGTGAGAGAGAGAAGAGACAGAGAGGGAAGAGGCTGGGGACGGCACTGGGGATGCGGCGGTGGTGGCTGCGAGGTCGAATCCACCGATACCCAACACCACGACAACGAACTGTGAGTGTTGGGGGCCTTCAACCCTCCCTTGTCGACGGCTGATGGCGACAGAGATGAAGATGGCGTCGTATGCGAGGTTCAGAGGGGGTAGGGGTGACGGACAGTGGAGGAGGGGGTGGTTGGAGGAGAGGGCGTGATTGTATTAGGGTTTCTTTGAAAATGAGGGAAGAGGCTCGATGCCTCATTAATTTCGAAACGTATCGGCGGAATTATCGTCCAAAAAAAATCCACCGGTAACTTTTTGGTCCATAAACACGGAGACGTAAATCCGCCGGTAAATTCCATTCTAATTCCGCTGGTAATGTCCCCCCTAAATGCGCTGGTAATTCTACCGGTATCCTCCGTGTTTCTTGTAGTGTCAAAGATCTCTGGATAAGGGAAAGAAAGGAAATGCGAAATTGGTGTAGACATAAGGGTGACTAAGGAGCTAGTCCAAAGTGTTATTGTGATGAATCTTTATGTTTAATTTCTTAGTACTATTTCAGTTGATGTATATTTAATTAATTCTATATTCCGTTTGAGATTTACTCATATCCTACTCTGGAACTCTGTGAGGTTATAACTATCGGAAAAAAACCTTATCCTCCTTAAAATTATTTTCTTTCGAGTCTTCCATAAACATTGGGCAAGACTTATGATCATGGCCTATTTTCACACAATAGGTGCAAACCTGAAACAACATCTAGCTTTTTATAATGGGTCATCACTGTTAGTGGTACCTTATCAAGGCCAGCAACAATTAAAGAATCTTTAACGTAACG
>JASCZI010242406.1:6772-25956 GCA_036250425.1 Stylosanthes scabra | reverse complement strand
GCAAATTAACATTATTTAACTAAGATACAAATGAATAAATACATACATAAATCACTAAATAAACAAATATGCAAATTCCGAGTACCCTAATATTATTTAACTGACATATACATACATAAATAACTTACTAAATAAAAAAATAAATAACTCAATTCTATTTACTCAAGCATTGATTAACTAACATATAAATAAATAAATAACTACATTCTAAATACCATAATATTAATTAAATAGCACATAAATAAATAACTAACTAAATAACAAACCTAAATAATTAACTAACATATACATAATGAACTAACATATATATAAATAATTACCTAAACAAATAAATTATTAAATAAATAACTATCTAGGTAAATAACGAACCTACACATAAATACCTAACTAAACTCCTCCATAAATAAATAAACAAACACAGAAAATAAATAAATGAATAACTAAATAAAATAAATAAATAAACGACGTAAAAAAAAAATTAATGATAGAGCGGAGAAGTTACCTGAGGGAGAGTGGAGAAATGAGAGGAGAGAATGGGGAGAAGGAGAAGAGAGAGAGGAGAGAGTGACGAGAGAGTGAGAGAGAATGAGAGGAGAAAGAGAGCAGAGAGTGAGGGAATGAGAGGAGAAAATGAGGGAGGCTGGGGGACGGGCTATTTATAATGTCCCGAACTGGCTGCAGTTCGCCTAGACATTAGGCGAACTGCGCCCATGGTCACAGTTCGCCTAGTGTCTCGACGAACTGTGACCACCTGCGACCAAAAAAAGTTGCACAACCGTAAATAATGTGTTTTCATTTTTGTTTCGGAAATAATGTTTTTCATTATTTCATAATAGAAAATTTTCCTTAGCTTAAACCTTACATTATTCTTTTTAGTTTTTATCTAGCAATTGAGAAAAACCCGTTTTTAAAATAGGAATGTTTTGTTCTAATTCTTGTTTGGCTTTAAACATAACCTCTGGATTGTGGAGTGCTTCAGTCATTGCTCTTTCTAATATTAATCCATATGCTGCTGTATCCGTATTCGCTATAATTTTTTTTTGTTTCACAAAATTTAAGAAAAACAAAAACAAAAATAGTCGAAGATAAAAATAAAATATAAATAGCTCTCTAACTTTTTAATTTGGATATAAAAAAGTTTAAGATTAATTAAGGGCAGATAGGTCCTTTGGAAGAGGGACTTATTTGTCTTACTATTAAAAGGTCAAAAACCCATTTGACATTTTCTCTTCTACACATGTTTTAAAAAGAAAAACATTTAAAATGTGCACATAAGTCAAAATTGCCGCTGAACGTTTATCCGCGGTTGGCACATATTAAAAATAATTGCATATACTTTGTATTTAGATAGATTAATTTTAAACACACTAAAAATTTAGAGAAAATTATTATTATTATTATTATTATTATTATTATTATTATTATTATTATTATGAGATGTGTAAATAACACTCTCTTTCTACTCATTCATAAAATGTGCACTCCTTTCTCTCTCGTACAAGAGTAAACAACTCTTGAATTCACCTATCGAAAACAATTTAATATTTATTCTAATTATATATAAATTGGTGATAATTATTTGGTTGGTTAAAATAATAACAATAATATATTTTTTATTAACGTAATAGTTTTATTTATTTTTGTAACAAGTTAAAATAAATATTTTATATTTTATGATAAATAATAAGAATAAATAAACTTATTACAATAATAATAAATATATTATTTATATATTTATATTTATTATTATCATTATTATTATTAGTATTATTTGAATTGACCAAATAATTATCATCAATATATATAATTATTGTTGAAATATATTTAGTTAAATAACTTAAAGAGTGTGCTATTTTAATTTTCCAGAAAAAAGAGTATATATTTTATAAAAAGAGAAGAGTGGAATGTCATTAAAAAATCTTATGGGAAATATTATTTTGTCAAAAAATTATAATAAACTTTTATAAATATATATTAGATATATAATAATTCATATGCTTCTAAACTTCTGAGAGAATAAATTGATACGATTAAGATGACATTTTTCATGCTAAAACTAAAAGGTAGACCAACAAATCTTGTCAAGTTCAATGGTCGTATTACTAGAAAAAACACATTATGATAGACTTGAAGATTACGAAGATCACAAGTTCGTCTACAATGTAATTGCATTGAGTTGGGATGCAAGAAGTATGACTACCATCAAGTTATTTGGAGTGCAAATAACCATAAGAGTCTCCTAACCATCAAGTTCTGCATCTAACTAAATTGGTTGAATATAATTCAAATGGCAATATTATTTGCCTCTCAATATTATTTGCACACAGGTTCTAATTTTCCGTGAGGAGTATAAAACACATAATAATGTGTGCGTATATTGTAATGTCTATAATCGGACGCTGTATAAATTATTTGACAAAAAAAAAAAAAAGATAATTTACATTGAAATTTTGATTTATTTGGACTTTGTTAAAAGATCTAATCTATTAAAGGTCAAATTTGAGTTAAATTGAGTAGCATGCATGTTTCTTGGAGTTTAATATTTAAATTATATCTGATTTAAAATTAATTTGTATATCTTTAGAAGTTTAAAATTTAAATAAAATCTAATTTAAATGAATTATTAGAGTAAAGTATTATTATATATTGATCATTAGTGATGTTATATATACACCTATAATTACTAATCAAGTCAACTCAAGTAATCTTTCCACACTCTCACTCACTCGTGTGTAATTTACGATCTCACTACCCCAACTCACTCACCCACCACATTTCCTCTTCTTCTTCTTCTTCTTCTTCTTACTACTCTTGCCTATTCCTCTTCTTCTTTCTCATCCTCCTCCTCCTCCTTCTCCTTCTCTATTACGTTGTGGTAGTTGTTGTTTTTCTTCTTCTTCTTCTTTCGTTGTCGCTACTTATTTCCTGCTGTGTCGTCATCACCGCTGTCGCTATCTTCGCCACTGTCTTATTCTTTTTTCCTGTTGATTCTTCTTCATCTTTGTTGTTCGTTGTTGTCTTCATTGCTTTCATCATCATCATCATCATTTTTTTCTTCTTAGATGAAATTCAAACGGAGGAGGAGGAGGAATAATAAAGAAAGAAACAAATAAGACTTCAAGAAATGCTTAAAAATAAGTTTTGAAAATCTGTTCATAGTAGTTTAAAAAACTGTTCGTGTATTTGAATTTGATGAAAATTGAATCTATGTGAAAATGAGTTTTGGAAATCTGTTCGTGGTAGTTTAAAAACATCATATGTTATGAAAATCTGTTTGTGATAGTTTAAAATCCTGTTCATGTGTTTGAATTGGTCAAATGTTGAATCTGTGTGGAAAAATGAGTTGTGAAAATATGTTCATGGTGGTTTAAAAACAAGTTCATTTGTTTGAATTTATAATACTCTTTATAAACATCATACAAAAACTACAAAAATAGAGCAATTAAAATTCAATATTCACGAACATAATATTACTATTAGAATGAGTAAAAAATTTAAAATCATCGAACTGATTTTTAAAAATAAGATCCAAACAGAAAAGATTGATAATAACTAGATTTTTTAAAATTGAAACTCTAACATTTTGAACAAAAAATTCACTTAATCATCAAATAAGATTTTTACACATAAAAGAACACTATAACAATAAAGAATTAAACATAAATTTGTTCAATATACGCAACAGAGCAATTAAAATCAAATTCAATATTCACGAACATAATAATTACTAGAACGAACAGAAAATTTAAAAACAATCGAACAGATTTTTAAAAATCAGATCATGAACATAAATTCACTTATTCATCGAACAGATTTTTAATCTACAATAATAATAAATCAAACTAAAAAACATAAGGATTCAAATCAATTTTACCACATGAATGAACAAACTATAAATTGAATTGAACTTGAAAATGAACAATCCAACAATAAGAATATTAACAGTCTTCAAAGCAATCAAAACCTAAAAGACGTAAATTGATTGAAAAAATAGGATAAAAAAAACTCTGTGATCTGCTTTGGTGGAGAATTCAAATCTAATTGCTCTGTTGTAGAATTTGAACTCAATTTACAGATAATTGATGAATTTGAACTGCAATCAACTATTATTCAAACTCAATTCAAAGAAAAAAAAAAAACAAAAAAGGAGGAGGAGGAGGAGAAGGAGAAGAAGAACATTGAACTAAAGGGCGCATGAGAGGAAATGTTTGGTTAGGGTTTGGTTACTAAAATTAAGTGTCCATCAAGATTTATTGATTTATTATAATTTTAGATTTTGTAGTTTTATTCTAAAGAGATCTGGACAATATTAAAGCCGATCAACTAGGGGTTCTATTTAAACAATTTGTAAGATATCTCATAAATAAATTTTTCTATGAATGAGTTTTTTTTGTTTCATTACGAAACATTGTTTTTTATTATTCAAGTGAAGCGAGTAATTCACTTTGCTTGTTTCATGAAGAAATTAAAGATTTCAGCCTAAGGTAATTCTTAGCATTAGTTATTTTAATTTATCTTTTTTATGTAGGTTGTTAAAGACAAATTTTTCTAAAATATAGTAGAAAAAAACCTCTTTTCGGATGACATAGGTTATTAAAAATAATTTTCTTCGAAGTTTAAGTAGTAAAACATGTTAGAGTATATACCCTGTATTTCCTTGTATTCTTGTATAATGCTAGTAGTCTTGTATTACTCTACTAGTATATAAAGCTATTCTGCATTGTATAAAGATACAACTACTTTCTAATAATAACAACTTTACTTTTCTCTCTTACTTTCCCTTTCTTCTTCAATCTCTCTCTCTCTCTCTCTCTCTTTCTCCAAAGTCCCAATACTATTACAAGGTTTAGCTTGAGTTCCTCATTCATGAATCTAGCTTCTTCTTCCTCTGGTTTTCATTTCTGTAACATGGTATCCAGAGCCTGAATGATCTATCAACCATGGTGCTCCTTGTATCAACTCAAAGCAGCCTGAAAAATGGCATCGTCCCTCTCACCGATAAACTCGATGAGAACAACTTCTGGAGCTGGAAGAAGAGCATCTTGCTCACTCTGCGCACTCTGAAACTTCAAGATCATCTCTCCGTTGACAAGATCCCAAATCAATTTGAAGAAACTGTTGAAACTGAAGCTGATTCTGCATCCACGGTCAAGAACGGCGATAAACCACCAGAATCAGCCACACCTGTCAAGAAAAGCACACCAACACTACAAGAATCACAGAAATATCATGACTGGGTTCAAAATGATTGTGCACTCATGACGTGGTTAGATGCATCAATGAGTATCACTACAAGAACAAGGTGGTACACTGTTTATCCTTCGCAGAAGCTTGGGAAACCATATACCATATCTTCACAGCCTCCTCCAACACAAGAATTCAAAGCATCAAAACACAGCTTCGAGATACCAAGAAATCAGGAACGGTTAGCGATTATTTGCAAAATATTCGAAACCATGTTGATTCTTTACATTCTCTTGGCCATGAATTTACTGAAGCTGACCATGTTCAAGCCATCATTGATGGGCTTCTTGATGAATATGAGGGATATGTGACTTCTGTCATGTTTTGGCTCACATCCTTCACAATACATGAGGCAGAAAGCTTCTTGAAAGCTTATGAAGGAAGGCTTAACAAGAAATCCCAGGCTCTTGCAGTAGCTCACCTAGCTCAGACAAATCTTGACCAAAACTCTGCATATGGAAGGGGATCTGGAGGAAGGAACAACAGAGGTGGTGGAGGCCGAAATGGTATGGGTGGCTGATTTCAAGGCAATCGTCCTCAATGCCAACTATGTGGCAAATTTGGTCACACAGTTCATACCTGTTATCACAGGTATGATCCACACTTTCAAGGCCAACCTCTACAAGCATCTAATGCAATTCCCTACTCAAACACCCTACCACCACCACCCTCCACAACTTTTCATCAACCCAAAACCTACCTTGCAGCTGCTCCCAATAATACTGAAGGATCTTGGTTTGCTAACTCTGGAGCCACACATCATGTACTTATAGAATAGTCGAATATCCTCCAACACTCAGATAACAATCAAGGCCCAGAGCAACTATATGTTGGTAATGGAAAGGGAGTATCAATTCATCACACTGGCAATTCTTTATTATTAGATAAATCTCATAATGTCTACTATAAACTGTCTAGCTTGTTACATGTACCTACAATTTCACAAAATTTACTAAGTGTCTCAAAGTTTGCTGTAGATAATGGTGTTTTCTTTGAATTCTGGCCTAATTTTTGCTTAATCCGTGACCCGATTATCAAGACAATGCTCCTGTAGGGCAATACTAAGGGTGTTCTCTATTGCTTTGACAATCTTGTTGTTCCAAGAACCACTTAGACTTCACAAAACTCAGTATTACATTCCCATCCCTCTTCATGTAGTATTTCTTCTAAACCTGTTGCACATACTTCATATCTTTCCTCTAAATCATGTACTTTGAGTTCCAAAGTGAACAAGCATTTTAATAAAGAAGATATTTCACATTCTACTCCTATGAAACTATCTCATACTGTTGAGCATATTATATGTCATAATTCTAGTATTTCTACTATGCATGATCATAACTTGAAACAAAACAATTTCCTTGACTCTGGAATATGTGCTACACCACAGATTTACACTGCCAAGACCAAACTTCTAAACAATTTTGAGCTTTGGCATAAGAGGCTAGGTCACAGCAATGTCAAATCTGTAGAACATGTTATGAGACTATGTAACATTCCTAATACTTTAAATAAACTACACATACCTTTTGTGAATTTTGTACTCTTGCTAAAATGCATCAACTTCTTTTTTCTGCTTCTCTAACCAATTACACTGAACCTTTACAAACTGTGTATGCTGATATTTGCGGCCCTGCACCCTTTACTACTGATCAAGGATATAGATACTAATTAGTTTTTTGGATGCCTACACCAAATATGTATGTATATATTTCCTCACTCACAAATCACAGGCTTTGATTGCTTTTCAAGGATATAAACTTTTTATTGAGAACCAAACTGGTAAGAAAATAAAATCCCTCCAAACTAATAATGGAGGAGAATTCTGTTCTATTGCCTTTAAGAATATTTTACACAATAATGGTATTTTACACTGGCTGTCCTGCCCATACACTTACCAACAACAGGGCAGCATTGAAAGGAAACATAGGCACATCACTGAGACAGGGCTCTCTCTTTTAGCCACTGCATCACTACCCTTAAAGTTTTGGGATTCTGCTTTTGCCTCTGTTGTTTATTTAATAAACAGAATTCCCACTCCTAATCTTTCCATGAAATCCCCATTTGAGGTTCTATATGGCAAACAACCTGATTATGGCATGTTAAGGGTGTTTGGTTGTGCTTGTTATCCAAATTTGAGACCTTATAATAAAATTAAACTTAATTACAGAACTCAGTTATGTCTTTTCCTTGGTTATGATCCACACTATAATGGGTACAAATGCCTTAACAAAGAGGGACGAATTTACTTCTCTAAAAGTGTTACTTTTGATGAAGTACTTTTCCATATACTCAAATGTTTTCTTCAAATACTACCTCTAACACTTTTTCTACAGAGAAGCATTCTAGTTCCAATGCAGGTAATCAAATTATACCTTTGGTGGAGGAACAATCTACAATGGCCCAAGTCTCAGTTGAACCTCAATTACAAGTTCAAGAGACACAAAACCAATCTGATGAGGATGCTGGAAGACAGACCACCATAGATACTTCCACTACACTGAACACAACACCACCACCTATCCCAATTTCTGGAATAGAGATTGTCCTTCCACCTCCTACTTCCACAGCTCCTACATCAACCAAACAACCAAGTAATACCCATGCCATGACCACTAGATCAAAAACGGGTAATCTCAAACCAATCTCTTATTTATCTTCTCTAAGTTTTGATCCTGAATTTAAAACCACCATTCCTAAATCTATTGCTCAGGCCATTAAGGTTTCACATTGGAAACAGGCCATGGACACTGAGCATAATGCTTTAATTAAAAATCAAACCTGGACCTTAGTTAATCCTCCACAGAATACTACTATAATAAGTTGTAAGTGGGTGTATGCTATTAAAAAGAACCCAAAGGGGGACATTCTTAGATATAAAGCCAGATTGGTAGCCAAAGGCTTCCAACAACAAGAGGGCATAGACTATGAAGAGATCTATAGCCCTGTAGTTAGACCAACTACCATACAGCTAGTCATCACAATAGCTCTTTCAAGAGGTTGGATTCTAAGACAGTTTGACTTTGACAATGCTTTCCTCAATGGAAAGCTTACTGATTCTGTGTATATGATTCAACCCCCGGTTATAATACTATCAAACAAGGACAAGTTTGTAAGCTACACAAGGCTATTTATGGCCTTAAACAAGCTCCAAGAGCTTGGTATCAGACTCTTGCTCTTACTTTACAGAAATATGGCTTTAAAAATACTGTCCATGATATTGCCTTATTTGTTAGAAAAACTAACACTGATGTGATTTATATTTTGGTATATGTGGATGTCATTATTGTTACAGGTTCCAATGTTACTGAAATACAAAGGTTAATAGATAACCTGAATTCTGTTTTCTCACTAAAGGACCTTGGAAAGCTGTCATATTTCTTAGGAATTGAAGTTGATTATAGTTCACCAACCAAATTGGTTCTGAAATAGAGCAAATATGCTCAGGACTTACTTTTTAAAGTAGGAATGCTAGATTCTAAACCAGTGCCTACCCCAATGGTTGGAAATTTAAAACTTTATACTAATGATTCTGAATCATTTGCTGATCCAAAGAAGTACAGAAGTATAGTAGGTGCACTTCAGTACCTATGCATTACTCGTCCTGACATCTCCTTTGCAGTGAACAAGTGCTCACAATTTATGCAGAAACCCACTCTTGAGCATTGGAAGGCTATCGAACGCATACTACGATATTTGCAAGGTACAGTGAATCTTGGTATGTTTTTTACTGGCTGTTCTGATTTTCGGATTCTATGTTTTACAGATGCTGATTGGGCATCAGACCTTGATGATCGAAGAAGTATCTCTGGTTACTGCATTTATATGGTGACTAATCTAATCAGCTGGAAATGCACCAAACAAACAAAGGTCAGTCGTTCCAGCACTGAAGTCGAATACCGAGCTATTGTAATGGCACAAACCGAAGTGATGGGAATTCAATTCCTGATGAATGAACTTCAGATTCCTCAAATGATACCACCAACTATTTACTGCGACAACTTGAGCAGCTGTCACTTGTCTGCCAACCCTGTGATGCATGGCAGGTGGAAACATTTAGAAACTGACTTATACTTTATAAGAGACTTAGTGAATCAAAAACAACTCTATGTAGTTCATATTAGTGGTGAAGATCAAGTGGCTGATATTATGATGAAACCACTTTCTATTAGGCTCTTTAGCAGGTTTAAGGACAAGCCCAGGTTGTGTGAACCACTGCCTGAGCTTGAAAGGGGTGTTAGAGTATATACCCTGTATTTCCTTGTATTCTTGTATAATACTAGTAGTCTTGTATTACTCTACTAGTATATAAAGCTATTCTGCATTTTATAAAGGTACAACTACTTTCTAATAATAACAACTTTACTCTTCTCTCTTACTTTCCCTTTCTTCTTCAATCTCTCTCTCTCTCTCTCTCTCTCTTTCTCCAAAGTCCCAATACTGTTACAAGCTTTAGCTTGAGTTCCTCATTCATGAATCTAGCTTCTTCTTCCTCTGGTTTTTATTTCTGTGACATACAACTATCTCCATGTCTTCATCGTATCATTTCCAGCATTTTCTTCATTTCGTTATATTTCTTTTTCGGTGGTTTAATGAAATAGTATATGTGATTCTATTGTCGAAATTGTAAGGAAAGCTGGAGCTTTGCTAAAGAGGAAAACCTAAGCTATTGCACACTGAAGATATGCATATCAAGAACAGAGAGACATTGCAAGAAGAAGAAAGTAGAAGTGTGGAAAAGGAAAGTAAGAGAGAGAGAGAAAGAGAAAGAGTTTCCAGAAAATGTAAAAGTGTGTTATTCAATAGTGTATTCTACAATACAGAGACTATATATACTTAAGTAGAAATACAAGAATTACTCTATGTACAATACAAGAATACATGTATATAAGCTAATACTCTAACATCCCCCCTCAAGGTTAGGCAGGGAGTTACACAGCCTAAGCTTGCCCTTAAACCTTTCAAATAGTTTAATGGACAATGGCTTAGTCATGATATTTGCTACCTGGTCCTGGGAGCTAATATGAACTACAAATAGTTCCTTGTTGATCACTAAATCACGAATGAAATGCAGGTCAGTTTCAAGGTGTTTTGATTTACCATGAAGAAATGGGTTAGCTGACAAGTGACAGCTACTGAGATTGTCACAATAAATAGTAGGTGACACTTTCTGAGGGATTTGCAACTCCTGAAGTAGAGACCGGATGCTCATAATTTCAGTTTGAGCAGTGGCAATAGCTCGATATTCTGCCTCTGTACTTGAGCGGCTGACTTTGGTTTGTTTAGTGCACTTCCAGCTGATGAGGTTGCTGCCAATATAGATGCAGTATCCTGAGACACTTCTTCGGTCATCAAGATCGGAAGCCCAGTCTGCATCTATAAAACCCAAAATTCTATAATCAGAACTACTAGTGAAACTCATTCCTTGTATAACAGTACCTTGAATGTATCTCAGAATGCATTTTACTGCTTTCCAATGTTCTAATGTTGGTTGTTGCATGAATTGAGAGCATTTGTTCACTGCAAAAGAAATATCCGGTCTGGTAATACATAAATATTGTAAAGCACCAACAACACTTCTATATTTCCTAGGGTCATCAAAAAATTCCGAGTCTTTAGAATGCAGTTTCAAGTTTGCTATCATGGGTGTAGGCATGGGTTTAGATTCTGTCATGCCTACTCTAAGAAGTAAATCCCTAGAATATTTCTCCTGTTTCAAGATAAGCAAATCTGGTTTATAGTAATTTACCTCTAATCTTAGGAAATATGATAGTTTGCCTAGGTCTTTCAATGAAAAAGTAGTATGTAAAGTATCTATAATTTGCTGCACAGTTTTAACATCAGACCCAGTAATAATAATATCATCCACATAGATTAGTAGGTAAGTAATATCAGTAGCAGTTTGCGAATGAATAAAGCAATATCATGGACAATGCTTTTAAAGTCATGTCTATGTAGTGTGTGTGACAGTGTATTGTACCAAGCTCTTGGGGCTTGTTTGAGGCCGTAAATGGCCTTGTGAAGTTTACAAACTTTACTTTTATCAGCAGTTTCAAAACCTGGAGGCTGAATCATATAAACCAGATCAGTAAGTTTGCCATTTAGAAAGGCATTGTCGAAGTCAAACTGTCTTAATAACCATCCTTGTGACAGAGCAATTGTAATAACTAAGCGAATAGTAGTAGGGCGAACCACAGGACTATACACTTCCTCAAAATCAATTCCCTCTTTTTGTTGAAATCCTTTAGCTACCAGCCTAGCCTTATATCTAATAATCTCACCTTTAGGATTCTTTTTCATGGTAAAAACCCACTTACAATTGACTATAGTAGCATTGCTAGGAGATTCAACTATGGACCAGGTCTGGTTCTTTATTAAAGCTTGATATTCTATGTCTATTGCCCTTTTCCAATGTGCACATTTTAATGCTTGATTTACAGTTTTTGGTATGTGAGTCCTAAGATCCTTATCATTTAGAGAAACAGATAAAAACGAGATTGGTTTGAGATTACCCGTTTTAGATCTGGTTCTCATTGCATGAGTGTTGGTTGGTGGAATTGAAGTATTGGAAGTAGGTGGAGTTGGATTGGGAAGCACAATTTCAATTCCACTGATTGGGACAGGAGCTGCTAGAGGTGGAGTGGATGAGATAGTATCTGTGGAGCCAGCATCTCGAAGGTCCAAAGAAGTCTCAGGGGAGTGTTCCAAATCATGACAACAAGGTACTCCTGCTGCAGAAGAAGGAGGCAAGGATGCTGACACCAATGGGATGATCTGATCATTATGAGATGCAGGAAGAGATGTTGCTGCAGCAGAAGAGTTAGTAGTAATAGATGCAGGAAACATAGTTGTATAAGGAAAGGTAGTTTCATCAAAGGTAATATTCTTTGCAAAATAAATTCTACCATCCTTGTTCAAGCATTTGTACCCATGGTGATTTGAGTCATAACCGAGGAAAATACAAGGTTGACTCTTAAAATCAAATTTGAATCTATTATAGGGTCTAAGGTATGGATAACATGCACATCCAAAGACCCTTAATAGATTATAATCAGGTTGTCTTCCAAATAAGATTTCAAAAGGAGATTTCATTGAAAGAACAGGTGTGGGAATCCTGTTTATAAGGTAGACAGCAGAAATGAAAGCAGAATCCCAAAATTTTAAAGGTAAAGAAGCAGTGGTTAGTAGTGATAAACCAGTTTCAATAATGTGTCTATGTTTTTGTTCAACACTTCCTTGTTGTTGATGAGTGTAGGGACATGATAATCGATGCAAAATCCCATGGTTATGTAAAAAAGTTTTAAAAGAGGAAGAAGTAAACTCCCTTCCATTATCAGTTTGCAAGGCTTTTATTTTCTTTCCTGTTTAATTTTCAATGAACAATTTATATCCTTGAAAGGCAATGAGAGCCTGTGACTTCTGAGTTAGTAAATAAATGCAAACATATTTACTATATGCATCTAAGAAACTAATATAATAACGAAAACCAGTGTCAGAGGTGAAGGGAGCTGGTCCCCAAATATCAGCATACACACATTAAAGGGGTTCAGTATAGGATGTCCTAGAACTAGGAAATGGTAATTGATGCATTTTGATAAGAGTGCAATGTTCACAAAATTTAGATGCAGAGTCAGAAATATCAGTAACAATATTACATTGTCTCATTACATGTGTTACAGATTTCACATTACTGTGGCCAAGTCTTTTGTGCCAAAGAGTAAAGGAATTATTTAGCTTAGTCTTTGTGATAAAACTTTGTGGAAAGGCAGGTATATATGATTTAGATGAGTTATTCATAGAATGATGTGGAATGAGATTAACAGTGTGAAGAGTAGCTATGCAATTAGTATCTAAGCATGAATTTGGAGCATGAAAACTATCTTCTTTATTCATATGACTACAGCTATCATCAGAGGATGTACATTGGTCTGAGATATGAAAAGAAACATTATTACCAAGATTAGAAGATTTATTACAAACAGACGGAATAAATGGTGGGACAGAGTTCTGAGAGGATTTCCCATATCTTGGCACCATCAAATTATCAAAGAAGTATATGCCATCTTTAGTTTTGCCCTGAAGAAGCACTGCCCTGGTAACCTGGTCACGGATTAGGCATGAGTTAGGCCAGAATTCAAAGAATACAGCATTATCAGCAGCAAATTTTGATACACTTAGTAAATTTTGAGAAATGGTAGGGACATGTAGAAGATTAGAAAGTTTATAAAACACATGATTAGATTTATCTAGAAGTAATGAATAGCCAGTAGTGTTAATTGATACTTCCTTTCCATTACCAACATAAAGTTGTTCCGGACCTTGATTTGCATCGTTGTGTTGAAGAATATTGGATTGCTCGGCTGTCACATGGTGTGAGGCCCCAGAGTCAGCAAACCAAGAAGAATCCGAAGTGGTGGGTGCTGCAGTAAGGTAGCTCTTAGGTTGATGGAAAGATGTGGAGGGTGGTGGGGGCAAAGTGTTTGAGTATGGGATGAGGTTTGTTGTTTGCTAAGGTTGCCCTTGGAAATGAGGGTCATACCTGTGATAACAGGTATGAACCGTATGACCAATCTTGCCACACAATTGGCACTGTGGTCTGTTACCTTGATTTTTGTCACCCCTTCCATTTCTGCCTCCACCTCCTTTATTACCTCTGCCTCCGGCTCCTCTTCCATATGGTTGACCAATTTCAGTGGTGGAATGAGCAAGATGAGCTATAGCGATGGCCTGAGATTTCTTGTTAAGTCGGCTTTCAAAGGCTTTCAAGAAACTTTTACCTTCATGAATGGTGAACGAGGTCTGGCGAAACATCACAGAGATAACATAGCCATCGTACTCATCAAGAAGGCCATCAATGATGGCTTGAACATGATTTGCATCAGTGAAATGTTGTCCCAGTGAATTCAGAGAATCTACCTGATTTCGAATAGATTGAAGGTACTCTGTAATGGTGCCTATCTTTTTAATATCTCGGAGCTGATTCTTGATGCTTTGAATCCGGGTATTTGAAGATGCCGTAAAGATTTGATGGATAGTTTCCCAAGCATTGGCGAAGGAGGAGCAGCTCACGACCTTGTTCTTGTAGGTTAGGGTCATGGATGCATCAAGCCAAGTCATCAAGGCACAATCGTCTTGGATCCAATCAGAATATGCCTTTGATTCTTGAAGGGTTTTCTTTCCCGAAGATTGGGCTTTCTTGGTGACGGAATCGGAATCAGCCTCTGCTTCAGCAACTTCTTCAAACTGAGCTGGGATTTTATCATACGAAAGATGATCCTGAAGCTTCAATGTGCGTAGAGTGAGCAAGACACTCTTCTTCCAGCTCCAGAAATTGTTTTCGTCGAGTCTGTCAGAGAGGGGAACGAGGCCATTTTTGAGATTGCTTGGAGTTGAGACGAGGAGGGCCATGGCGGATCGTTCTTCAAGCTCTAGATACCATGTAAGGAAAGCTGGAGCTTTGCTAAAGAGGAAAACCTAAGCTATTGCACACTGAAGATATGCATATCAAGAACAGAGTGACATTGCAAGAAGAAGAAAGTAGAAGTGTGGAAAGGGAAAGTAAGAGAGAGAGAAAGAGAAAGAGTTTCCAAAAAATGTAAAAGTGTGTTATTCAATAATGTATTCTACAATACAGAGACTATATATACTTAAGTAGAAATACAAGAATTACTCTATATACAATACAAGAATACATGTATACAAGCTAATACTCTAATAGAAATGATTTAAATCAAAAAAATACTTTTATATGATGAGACATTAGAAATATAATCATTCATATGTTCTTTTTTTTAACTTAATTTTTTTGTGAGAAGTAATTTTACTACGATAAACAACAAATGATAAAGTAAATGGATAAGAATATTACGAGAGAAAAAAAAAAAAAACAGAGACATAATTAATGCGACAAATGGAGATTTATATTGAAACTTTTATTGCAACAAACCCTATATCATACAAGTGCATTACCTTCAAACTCTAACACAAACTTTCTCTAATACAAACTTAACAGACAACAATATGATGAAACACATGACAAAATAAAAGTATAATATATATTCTAGCAGGTAATAGAGAGCAACTAATAAGTAGTACATACAACAATATATATAGAGCACTATGGCAATTATTAAATCAACTTTGGAGAAAGGAGAGACCAACTAATAATCATGCTCCTTAATTATTGTTTATTATAATAGGAACAGGAATAGCTTTCAGGGGTTGATCCTTGTCCATATTTCCAAGTTTCCAATCAAAACAGTTGATCAATGATCCCAACATCACATGAATCATTCTCATAGCTAATGGTGACCCTGGACAAATTCTTCTCCCACTTCCAAATGGTGTCAGCTGAAAATCTCTTCCTTTAACATCAATTGTTGACCCCAAGAACCTCTCTGGCAAGAACGAATTGGGATTGTCCCACACATTAGGGTTTCTACCAATAGCCCATTCATTTATGAGCACCCTTGTTCCTTGTGGGACCCTATAACCTGAGATTTCCACATCAACCTTGGCTTTTCTTGGGAGCTGGAGGGTGTAATCGTAAACTCTCTTTCACTATTGCTTGCAAGTATGGAAGTTTTGCAATGTCTGACTCATCAATAGGGTTACCTCTTCCAATGTTTTCTTCTAATTCTTGTTTGGCCTTAAACATAACCTCTGGACCGTTAAGTACTTCAGTCATTGTTCTTTCTAATCCATATGCCGTTGTATCTGTACCCGCTACAAGTAGATCCTACAATAATATACACCATATGTTTCTAGATCAGAAAATGCAACTTTGTATGTCGAATTAACATTTGTACTTTTCATTCTAGGGCATAATAAGTTCATAGAATTTTCTTTTCACGTCAAAATAAATATAATAGTATATACAATCTATTTTAATTTCAGTGATCATAGTTATTGCAGATCAATCAAAAAACAAATAAAATAAAATGAAATAAAAAAATGAAATTTAAAGCATGCAAAAGTTATTAATATTATATTATGTATTACTTAATTAAACCTGAAATAATTAGACAATATTAAAAATAATAAGTATATAATTATAGATATCATACGATGAGCACCTTAGGTGGTTGTCCCCTAATATTACCGGAAACAAATATAACTTTCAAATGTTAAAAAAATATTACTAGAAAAATTGCTCACATGGAATGGTTATTATAAAAAAAAAAAAAACTTGTGAACAAGTTTTTATAATAATTATTGAGCCAAGTTATATTTATAATTTTTTTCTTTTTTATATAATAATTAGTAATAGTATATTTTAACTGTTTTTAACAATAAGGATGAATAAGAAAAGGATAAGAGAAACTTACAAGTAGGAAGTGTCTGATCTTTTTCCTGTCCATCCTCTTGCTATCCTCTTGAGAAACATCAAGAAGTGCATCTAATATATCATTATTTGTGACATAATTTTCCTCTTCTCTTAATTCCAACCTTTTATCAATCAACTTGTCTAACCTATGAAAAAATTTGGTAAGGTAATCAATAGTGTGCCTATGGAGTCCTTGAGGGTCAAATTTTTTTAGAAAAGGAAAAATATCCACCAAGTTTGTTGACCCTGTTAATTTTAAAAGAGTGGACACAATATCCTTATATTCAGCATTCTCCACGGATTCAACAAAATTCTCCGAGACAAAAGTATAGGATAAGAAATTTATGCATGCTCTAAAGGCTGCATGCCCTACATCAAAGCGAGTCTTCATAGGGCAATTGTCACTGCTTATGGACCCGAACCTGGGTGATCTATCTATGACCAGGATGAAGCTTGGGTGAAACTAAGTGGCATGTCGTCAAGAAGGTCTAGAAGCTTCTTGCGACGAAGCCCTTGACTTAGATCAAGGACTTTGTTGGAGAACAATTGTTCGTTGCATATTTTTTTTAGATCTTTCCAAAGAGGACAAATCGGCAAAAAGGGCAAACTATAGGTGTGGTGATCAAGGGTAGTTATAATACTCGGAACCGTTCGATCGGAGAACAACAAATCATTGGTTTGGAGAATTTCTTTGGTAATGTTTGGGCAAGATATTATTACAGTGGTTGATTGGCCAAGCTTCAAAAGCATTATGCCCGGGGCATAAAGTTTGGCAACCTTGGCCAATGTTTCTTGTGGCTTTCTAATAAATTCAGATAGGTTTGCTAACATGGTAAAGAGGGAAGGTCCTGGTGGAAGTGGGTGTGGTTTTTTTGTGTTTTTTGGATAATGAAAACGTGTGAGAATGCATGTGAACAAGAGGATCAATGGTAGGAGCAAGTAAGAATATTGCTTAGGGAATAAAAGGGTTATTAGGGAATAATCATTTGGTTCATCAGTAGTACCAAATAATAATGTTGAATTCATTGCTGCCTGCTAATAGTGTAATGGTGATACTAATTCCATTTTTTCTTTTGTCAGAGACAAAATTAGAGAACGTATTTGAAAGCTTGGTTCAAATTCAGGGAATAATGATTAGTTTTGAGTGAGAGATGAACCTCGTTGGCTTTGTATTTATAGTAGTTTAGGTAGATCCAAAGCGTGACAGGTGCTTTTATTACAATAAAATTATTCGTACATAAAATCAAGATAGATACATAAATTATTGGATATGATAAAAGGTCCATATAAAAAATTTAGAAATGAACAAAAGATTCAAATAAATAAAGATATTTATAAAAAAAAAATTAACAATAGATAAAAGTGACATACTATATGTATTTTTCTTTATTTACTGTTAATTAACAACAGATAAAATACATATAACATATGACTTTATCCTTAATTAATTATTTTTGCGTATTTTTGTTCACTCTAGAATATTTGATGTTCATTTTGTTCATTTACTCTAAATTATCCATAAAATTTATTAACTAATTTATTTTAAAATATTAATTATTTATTCTAATAAATAAAAGCGATATCTAAATAATTTAATTTTAATTAAATAATAATAAAATAATGATATTTGAATGCTAACTAACCGCCTATCATTCTATTTGGGATTTTTTTGGACATCTTCTCTCGTAAGCCCCATAGAGAGATAGTGGTGTAGCATTCTAGCTGCTTCACACCGGTTGAGTTTCAATTGTTTTCATCAATTTATATTATCATTATTCAAGTACATGTTATTCACTTCTCTATTTGGTTTTATTATTAAAATTTTAAATTTGTTAACCATTTATTTCGTGAATTATTAAATTGTTTTGGATGTATCTTGAACATTGATTATATTTATAAAAAATATAAATCCTACGTGTGTTTCTAATTTATTTTTTGTTTAGTTATGTTATTCTAGATGTATCATGAACGTTTGACTTATACAAAAACTAGTTAATAATATATTTTGATATAATAATCAACGTAATAAATTTGTGAGTTTCCTTAAATATTAATGTTTAAGAATTTGATAGTTAAATTTTGAATTTTATTTAAAATAATTGATTTTTAAAACTTTAAAATTCCATTGTGGTCTCTAATTTATTTTTTCTGATAATGCATCTAGTCATCTAGATGACTTTGTGGTCCATTGCGTTTCATTTCCAGGTCAATAACAAATTTATAAGCATTATCTACAATGATGTGATTTCAAACACGCATGAATCATGTTACTTGACATACAAGTTACTGACTAAAGTAACTAACATTTTTTCCTAGAGAGAGTTAGTTAGACTTCTAGTTGTTAGGCAGTTAGGTGGTTATTATTTAGTGTAGTTGGTTGCATAATGTGTATCATGGACCTGCAGATATTTTGTATAATCTGCTGGTATTTCACTTGTAAGCTATCATACTATATATAGCAGAATACAGCATATGGCATACTTGAGTTTTGCTATTTTGTGAATCAAGTCTTCATCTTCTTCTCTTCTGTTTCTTCTCTGCAACCTTTTTCTACTCTTCCTTTCTGCACCTTTAACATGGTGCGATGAGCGTGGACCTTGAGAGAGTGATGCAT
>JASCZI010242404.1:1309-22691 GCA_036250425.1 Stylosanthes scabra | reverse complement strand
GTTACAACTAACTCGTTCATCAAGGGAAGGCTATATATATATATATATATATATATATATATATATATATATAGAAACATATATTATTGGATCTATTAATTACTAAAAGCAATACGTGTAAGTGCATGGTGCTATTGTTTGACAATCAAGTTCAAATGAATTTAAATAAGCCTACCCTTGATATATACCTACCTTTAATTTGATAAACCTAGATAACCAATACACCCATGCATGGTCATAAGCTTCACAATGTAGTATAAAGATAAACAATCTAATAATAAGTGCGGTTGCCCAATGAATTGCTGCATGTAGTAGTAGGCGATATTCAAGTCTCAAACGTATAATTATTTAAGCGAATTAATGAGATCACTACTAAATCAACACAAAATTTTTTTTTTTGGGTACGGGCTTATAAAATCCCTTACCCAACCCGATCCATCCCAAACCCCTACTCTCCAGGACTCTCTCCCTATCAAACCTAATCTTATCCTCTTCCTTCAATGTTTTTATCTGTTCCCACAACCAAAATACATATTACAACCAAAGACAAAATGCTTAAAATTTGCAAACAGAGAGATACACACACAAAAGGAGCTTAAGATTAACATTTTGTTTTTTGTTATATAAATATAATTCAATTTGGATTGACCTAGGTACAACTAGCCCATATATTGTAAATTTCTTGTTGAAGGCCTAAATGTTTCAAAAGTCTAACAACTTTTAAGCATTAAGTCTAATATGTTTTGTTTTTAGTGAGTAAGTCAAATAATTATTTGTCCATTCTGTTATTAATGTTTCATTGGTCCATTTCACATTCCAGCCCATGAAAATCTGCCCAAACTGTACAATCCTGTTGAATTCTTTATCGGAAATAAAAATGTCCCTATTCGGTTGAATCTTTTGTATAAGTTCATATATGTTCTTAATTTAACTATGTATATATAATAGTTGATAGAAAAAATATATGTATATATATAATACATATTAAATATTTTACGTAGAATTTAATCTTTCTTATTAATTTTCTTTTTCATTGTAGAACAATCAAGTTGCATGAAAATGTTGAATCAACATGATAACTACTAATTCTTATAATTATTCAAGATTATTTTTCACATCCCGCACCACTCCTCACATAAATCATTTTCCGCTGAAGCATGAACAGAAGAAAAATGGAATATCATTTTCACTCAGAAAGAACAACGTTGACTCATGGATTAATTTTTCAGTGGTGAATTACAAAAAAAATTGTCAACAAAGTCGGCTTGTGTCTCCCCAGCATGGTGGCTTAAATTGCTTTCTTGTACAAAGATTTTTGTACGCATTCTCTGTTGCATAATAAACAAGTTAAAATTAATAATTATTATGACAATGACAATGAAATAAGCATGGATCGGAACACGAAAAAGATAATATGAAAGAAGGAATTTTTTAAGTCGAATGGTGAAAGCTGACCAATATGAAAGAAAACAAATTATCCCACAAGAAAGCTTCAAATTTGCTTATGAAGTTTTCTTGCTATTTATTTTTAGACTTATAGTCACAAAACACGGTTTCAATTAGTGGCTGCCACACACTTCTTAATTTATATTGTTAAGTTAAATTTGTCTTCATGCATCAACCAATTAAGAGATGTTTGATTTGGCTTACAACTTCTGCCTGGAGCATATTTATGTGTATAAACAGACTAAGAACTTTTTCTAAATCGGCATTCCTTAGTCCAGCAGGCTGAAAACTAACCTGCCTATGATTAAGCTCTATTGAAACATTTGACACTTGTTTAAATAAACTAATGAACCGACTATCAAATCAACTTGCCTCGCATCTAAGCTATAACTAATAAGCTTTGCAGGGAAAAAAACTAACCTGACCTTTTTTTTTTTTTGTTTTCCTAAGGAATTCCCCAGCCCGAGTACTAATCATCCGTAGATCTGATTTCTATTTAAAAGTTTGTCGTTGATCAATGAGTTGTTGCATGCATAAGGCGAATTCGAACATCCGACACTTGTTTAAGCAGACTAGTGAGCTAATCACTAGATCAATTCCAGTTGGTTCTAACCTGACCTACTTAATATAACAACCCAAACTGAATCGAACCTTAAACAACCCGAGCTACAAGCCTCCGTCAATAGCTCAGCTCAATTCCAACCCCACTTATACATTTATCAATAAAAAAGATAACCATTATAATTTAGGAGTTAAAACTCTACCACTTCATACATCCCCACAATTTTCTCTTGAAACCTTTATTGTAATTCTCAAACCATCAAATTTACAATCCAGAAAGCTCAAAACCCACTAGATAGTTCAAACATTGTCAAACAAAGATGATGATGCTTGACAATGTTATGGTACTCATTACCTCAATGACATGTAACTATCACTTCGGCTCTTGTAAATTAGTAAAAGAAACAACCGGAAAGAGTAACAAAATTAACCAAGTTTTATCCATAATCATATATAAAATTAGCTACAAAAAGCGTAAACTGCATCAAGTCAACTTGCATTGTTCATTACATTAATCATAATCTAATCCTTTGATGATGAGCAACAAAAAGGTAAATGCAAATATAAAGCACAAAAAAGAGAAACAAAATTGGTCCCTTATCTCGTACCAGATATTCAAAGGTCTTGCACACTCAAACCTGCACAAAGCAAACCATAAACATGAAAACAATGAAATATATGAAGTCCAAAATAGTCACAAAACTTGAATTAGGTACAGGGAAAAATCAATGCAGGGCTACAAAATGGCAGAGGCATGGAGAAACAGGAACAGTGGAATCTTATACTCTGATGAATTGGTTTCCCATTACAACAAGTTAAACGCTAAACTTCCAAACTATGACTGAACTATCTATAGAATTCATACAATGTACATAATTTTCTTTCCACTAGTTTCTTAGAAGACAAGCATAACAATAACATATTTCAGCAAATAAGATTTCTTAAAAACCAACCTGGAGGAAGTGATTGCTTCAACTTATCAGCCTTCTCAGGGTCAAAGACACAGAGGGTGTACAGGTACTTGGAGCAACGAACCTTGAACTTGACCACATCTCTGCTCCTCTTGATTTTCACGGAGCGTGCATCCTTCCTACGGGCTGTGAGGAGGAAGTCCTTAATCTCGTGAATTTGCTTCGGCTACATAAAACCAAACAGGAGAGAAGAAAATAGGTGAGTACCAAACTACCAAAGCTAATAACTTAGGTAAAGTTCTTCAAATCCATTCCATCCATTTTTCAAATCAAGTGACGACATGAAGATATTCCCCTCATTTTTTTGTGTGAAAGATATTCTCTTGAAATACGACACAAGATGAAAATATTACAGAGTTCACAAAAACTCCAAAACCTAAACAAAACAAACTGAGAAAAGTGACACTAGACAATACATACACTTCAGAATTCAAAGTCAAATTATCTATATTTGGTACTTTCATACAAGTAATTTTGACAGAACCTAACAAGCTAAGCAAGCACTCAAGCTTGGTACTACTGAAAAATCAATTCAACAATGGTACAATCCAATTACACTCCATTCTACAAATTTGGCTAACCACAATAGCTTTATCAGTTACCACAGTATAAAATTCAAAGCTCATAAAATCCAATAAGAATAAGCTAATTACAAACCCTCCCCAATCCTCAATAAAATAAATGAATAAAAATTTGAAAGATGGTAAGCCAAAGTTGCTTCCTTTAGATCAAAAATAGATAAATAAACAAAAGAGGATCGATAATTTAGAGAGGGATCAGATTGAAATACCATTTTTTGATTTCGCAGCTATTCGCACCGGCTGAAGCTCCTCCTATAGCCCCAAATCAGTGACAAACAACGCTTTTTAGGTTTAGGGTTCATAAAACTAAACCCTAGATACTGAAATACTGAATATCCTCCATATATTATTAAATTACCTTATTGTCCTTTTTCTAAGCCCGGCCCATTACCTCTTATAGTGTTTCTGGCCCACTATGCCCAGAAACCAAAAGAGTACATAATTTTTTTTTTAAAAGCAAATTTTGATGTATCACCCAAAGGTTTCATTTTGAATCGTTATACCAATAATCAAGTCATATATAGAATTTTTTTAAGCCAAACACATAAATTAACCTATGAATTATCATGGCCCCAAATTTATTTATTTTTTTGGTGACAAATTATTTTTATATAATTACCTATTACCTATATATGACTATTAGAGACAAATAATTTATTAATTTGTTCGTGTGTTCCTTTGATGGACTAAAAGATATATTATTAGCCAATATACAAAATATGATTGGAATTTTTTATACCAAATATTCAAATGAACATTTTATAGTAGGAAAAAATATCCACTTTGATAACTCATTTTAACACAAGACAAACTAAAAATTGTTTTATAACATAACACTTGTGGTTCAGGTGACGAAATAGTATTAGTATATTAATATTAGTATCTTGCTATTTGATTGAAGACGCTAAAATTAATCTGATGAAGGATGTCGGTTATTCGGTTCCCTACCCAAAAGTCACAACCCACACGCTTGGTTGAATTCTTCATACAATTAATCAATTTCCACATTGACCCCCAAACCACACGTCTCAACTTAAACTTATTTTTCATATTATAAATTTTTTTTAAAAAAAAATTACTAAAAGGTCGTACAAACATCTTTTCCATTCCATATTGCACATTGCAAAGTTTGGTTATTAGTCTAAACTACATGCATCAAATTGAAAAACGTAAACATTCAATTTAACCCATAATTTTTGTTCTCTCTTCCTCACTCGCACTGACGTCAACAATGAATCACATAACAACAACAATAACACCGTCCCACTCACCTTAAAAAAAAAAAAAAGTTATTATACATCTACACTAAAATCGATCACCGGTATATAATACATATTAAATATAAAATATATGTGTAATTTAATTAATTTTTAATGTGTATTTTATATTTCAATACGTATTATATATTGGTGGCTGATTTTAATATGCAAATACAATTGTTGAAATAAAAAATATATATAAAAAAAATAAAAACCCTTCAATTTATAACGGTAACACACAAAAAAAAAAAAAAAAATCCCCTTGTTCTAAGCAACCTATGTAGATATAGATTAGAACAAAACACAAGTCGCTCACACGTTATTTTCTTCCTAGTTCGTTCCTCCAACATTAACATTCTCAATTTTCTTTCACTCATTCATATCTGCTGAATCTCACTAATTAGGTAACACTTCAACCTCTCTGCTGAATCGGATTTCATTTCATTTCACCATGTGAAGGGAGGAGTTTGTACGTACATCTTTTTCTAATTCAGGTGCAAAGTCCCTTTAATCTTTTCTATTTCAACAGTTTGCATGAACCTCCTCTGTTTTCTCTGTTTTACTCCCTTCATGTTCCATTGTGAGTCTCTATGAAATGAAATTTTCTTCATATACCCAATTGTTATTCTATGATCATGAGTTATAGGAAGGGGTTTCTGCATCCAAAGTTTGTTCTTTTAACTGGGTATTTCTGGGTTCTGTTTTCTATGCTTATGAAAACTCTCTTCTGGGTTTTCATCAGAATCTTCATTAGGTATATTGAATTTTCAATCTTCACTGTTCATCAAGTTACTCTCTTTTTATTGTGTTTGTTTTATTTATGATGGTTGGCTTTTGTTTTTTCTTTCCAGGTATTATAGTTCTAAGGCAATGAATTCGGCTTGTTGTTCTGAGGGAAATAGTTTTGAATCATGTGAAGAGGATAGTTCTGAGAATTTTGATTCAGCTTGTGATTCTTCTCTATCAAATGAAAGTAATCAAATTGATTCTGAAGCCTGTGATGGGGAAACCTTTGTTGATGAAAGTGGAAATTTTGGCCTAGAAGAGGAACCGTCAAAGTTGGTTTTCAAATTTGAATATCAAAGTTGGGATTGCAACTTGGTTGAAGAAGAATCCAAGGAAAGTTGTGGTTTTGTGGAGAGGGATGATACTATTTCCTCAAATGCCAACAAGTATCAGTTCTTCACCGGTGTGAGTTTCAGCCAGTTCTTGGATCAACCACAAGTTGAAAATTTAAGTGTCAAAGAGTTTTATGTCCATTCAAATGGTGATGTTAATGCAGAAATTATTGAGAGCTCCACTGAAAAGGTGTCACATAATGAGGTCAAGGATGCTGGGACAGTTGCTGAAGAATTATTACCACATGAAGATGATGATTTCATATGCTCAAGTATTGATTCAGATTCTATGAATTCTATGGGAGAAGAAGGGTTCTTGTCGGAAGCAGACTTCGGAACCAATATCGATTATTACACATTGGGGAACCATCATGTTCATGAGGAAAATGCAGACCTAATAACAGATGAAGAAAAAGATTTGGATTTTTTGGATGATAAAGATTTGGAGAATAATTTAGATATTGGTTATGAGCCTGATGATTTCTCCGAAGAAGACGAAGATATAATGAATGAGCTTAGAAAGATTGAAGAAGAATGTGTAAAGGAGAAGTCTGAAGAATCTTTGAAGAACAATTCAGATAGTTTAGCTGCCTTTGATAGCGAGGATTCTACCCGGTTCGACACGCTTTGGGAGCATCAGGATTTGATAGAGCAGCTAAAGATGGAGCTGAAGAAGGTTAGAGCAACTGGCTTGCCTACAATCCTTGAGGATTCTGAGTCCCCAAGGATTATAGAAGATTTGAAGCCATGGAATATTGATGACAAGTTCCACCATTGTTCTAACACCAATGAGCTTCCAAAATTCTATAAGAGTTACAGGGAGAGGATGAGGAAATTTGATATCTTGAATTACCAAAAGATGTATGCCATAGGTCAGTAAAATTTCTTACCCCTTAATTTTTAAATTTTATTTTATTTAATCTAATCAGAGTTTTTGGTGGTGATTAAAGCCAATAATTATGGGCATTATGATAATAATAGTGTAAAAAGCTTTGTGGCTTTTCTCATAAACAATTTCATGAAGACCTAACTTATCTGTATCATCAAAAGGTAGAGAGTTTATGGACCCACTAAATCTGGTTGGTTGAGCACTAGAAAAGCATGAATTTATACAAATACTCTAGGTAGCAGCTTAGGGAATTATGATACAACTTTACCTTACCATATCTGGTATACTAGTTTCATCACTAAATAGTTTTGTCAAATGTTGATGCAACTCTTTTTAATTTCTGTTTATTATAACAAGAAAAAAGAGGTTGAATTTTGGGGGTTGGGCCATTAAGGAAGGGAGCAAATTTTCTTCTCACATGCTTGAGTTTTCAGTTGCTTACATAAATGCTGGTCTAGTTGTCTTCTTCCATAGCAGAATTCCCAACAACCACAGCTTCTACTAGTCTTCTTCATTTTCCCATAAGACTTTAACAAATGTAATAAATGATTCAATTTAGGTAAAAAATAAAATATTTTGAAGTTTTAATGAATTATACATTCTGTAATTTTAGAATAACAGATACCAAAATCTTATTACAGTAAATGAAAAAGCAAATAATGTGTGTATTTACTTAAATAAGCCTATACACCTTCTGCTTTCTACTCATTAAAATGAACATATCTGAAAAAAATTGGTGAACATTAAATTTGCACTTCCCATTTTTTCTACCAGCATGAAATTTGGACACATGCTTATTGTGGCCAACCTAGCTTTTTGCCAAATTTCTAAAAGAAACTTTTTCCCTACAATGATCTATCACTGATTGTAATGCTTCACCCACTGTTCACATGATTCTTCTTTCTTTTTAATGCTCTCTATAAACAAATCTTGCCATGCAAGCTAAGTTTGAAATTATTCTAGTCCATTATTTGTTTTCATTTTAGTACATAATCGAAATTGTAATTGCATCAAAATATATATTTAAGGATGTATTAAATTAAATTATAGGTTTCCTACAGTCGAAGGACCCGCTTCAGTCGCTTTCGTGTCACAAGAAATCATCCTCTCATCAGTCCATCAAAAGCATTCTTCGCCGGCGAAAGAACAAGGAGACGGGGGACGCGACGAACAAGTTCATGAAGGAACTATACAGTGACTTAGAAATGGTGTATGTGGGGCAGTTGTGCCTTTCTTGGGAGTTCCTTCAGTGGGAATATGAGAAGGCATTGGAGCTGTGGGAAACTGACCAATATGGTTTGAGAAGATTCAATGAGGTTGCTGGGGAATTTCAACAGTTCCAAGTTTTGATACAGAGATTCATAGAGAATGAACCTTTCCAAGGCCCAAGGGTTGAAAACTACACTAAGAACCGTTGTGTTATGAGGAATCTTCTTCAAGTTCCACTTATTAGAGGTAATTACTGCCACTAACTACTTCTTAAATTATCTTTTAGTAACATTAAACTAGCAAGTTTGTCTCAATGTCTCACTAAAGCTATGAGGAAAAATAAAAGTCTTTTAAGATTTAAAAAATGCTATATTTACTCCCTTTTTTAATTAAAAAGAGAGTAAATAATCAATAGTTATAAAAAAATTCTATATTTATGCGTTTTTATTTTTTATTTTCATTTTATTTTCAATGTTTTTTGTATTTAGAATTTTATTGTTTTTATGGATTTTCTTTTTTCTATTGATTATTATATATCAATAATTCTACGTGAACAAGTGATTTAACCAATCAAGTCTAACCAAGTTATTTATTCTATGCTAAATAAAAGACTATTTCAATGTCAAATAGAATATTATTTAAATGTTATTTTTTATACTATTTGACACCGAAATAATATTTTATTTAAGCATAAAAATAAATTATTTAGTTACCAAAATCACTTGTTCAAATAGCATTACTCATTAGTCATGTTAACAAAACTGAAAAATTAATGGTAAAGAAAGATGTCTACAATACAACTCATGTAATTTCCATATCAAAATGATTATCTCAATATCTCCAGATTTTCTAACACATTGGTTAGGAAATCAAATAAACCGAAATTTATAGCATCACCAAACCAGAGTTCTTAAAGCTTTTGATATGCTGTAATAATTAATGGATTTGCATCTGAAATTGAAACTTCCAAAAAGGGTACTGTATTTTCTTCTCATCTTATTTTTCCTCCTTTCTAAACACGGCTAAATCCTAACGCGTTACAACTGTTTGCATCAACAATGACCTATAATAAATGAACATTTTCGATGGTCACTATAATTATTGTCCCACTTTCTGAAATGTCCCTTTAAGCTTTTCTTTGATGACATGAGGGGACCATAATTTGTGTATATATATAAATATAAATGAGACAAAAAAGTTTCCTTATGGCTATAGAACCTTAATTGGTTATGCAGAAGACAAATGTTGGAAAGATAAAAAGAAACAAAGACAAAAAGGAGGAGGAGAAGATGGAACAGATGATGAGGCTATAATAATAACAAGTGACATGTTAGTAGAGATTTTGGAAGAATCAATCAGAACAATTTGGCGTTTTATAAGAGCTGATAAGGATGCATCTAGCTTCACACTTAAAGATGCAAGCAGAGAAACTCATCAATTCATGCAGCTACAGGATCTCTCAGATTCACACCTTTTACTAGAAATTCTAACTGATCTTCACAAGGTAAACAATATTAATAAACCTTTTGATTGTTAAAGCCACATATATAGGTTTTCATGGGACATTTAAACTATTTTGGTATATGACTTTAATTTCTTCATTCAATTATAATAATATTTTTTTAAATTTATGATTGAATGATAGTGAAAAGGATATTGATTTTTTTTTATTCATTACTAAATAATACATGTGATAAATGCTCGAAATATATTATATATGTAGATTTTTCTATCGATAAGTAATAAGACCTTTTTATACAAGTTATTATTATGAGTTTCGAGAGACCAATACTTGAAAAGAACCTTATAAGACGTTGGGCTCTCCCATCATATGAGATAGTTTTTGTGATGATAGTTCTCCCAAAGTCTTCTATTTCCAAGAGTTACTTGGGTTGAATAATCTCCCTAAATTTTTAGTTTAAAAAAAATGATTTGCTTTCTCTATTGTATAAAAGGTTGTAATTTGAAGTCTACTTATTCTTAATACAAACTTTTAGCATTAGAAGAGTGAAATTTGAGTTTTTTTTTTATTTTTTGATTGTATTGGATTGGCAGAAGGAAAAGAGACTTGGAGAGCTATTGAGGAGTGGAAGCTGCATATTGAAGAAACTTAAGAAGCATGATTATGATGAAGATGGTTCAGATCAAGTGCTTTATTTTTTCTCTCAAGTGGATATGAAATTAGTTTGGAGAGTGTTGAACATGTCAAGAATAACCACCGATCAACTAGCATGGTGTCGTAGTAAATTGAACAAGATCACTTTTGTAAATAGAAGGATACATGTTGAACCAACATTCTTGCTTTTTCCTAGTTGATCTGAATCATCATCATGCATATTAATTACTTCATTTTTTATATCCATTTTTTTGTTAGAATATATACAGTAGTATTATTATGTCATACAAACTCTGATCTCTTTTTTGTTACATTAATTACCCAAATAGCATTCTATCCCTATAGTTTAAAGGGTAAATTTGATGAGTAACTAAAAGAATAGGAATTAGTAGGTTATGTTAAATGTTAATTTGAATCTAAATTGGATGTGATAATGCCCTTCAACTAAATGTGACTACAATTAGAAAATTAAGTTGTCCTAGAAACTTTTATCTAACCTAATATATTTAAAGTTATGAGATTACAACCTAACAAAAGAAAAAAAAATATCTCAATATGGTTTTAAGTTTAGGAATTTTTTTATTGTGAACTTTAAGTTTAGGAATTTGGAGTTGGATTATAGGTATTTTAAGAACACTCGCCAATGTTTCTAAAGCAGTAGTTTTTAACTGATAAAATTAGAGTGTATTTGGTTTATGCTTACATTTTTATTTTTATTTTTATTTTTTTTTGAGATTTTTTAAAAGAAAAAGAAAAAACAGTGAAAATAATAAAATTATGTTTTCTATTTTTATTTTATAATTTTTTTTTACAAAATTCTAAGAATAAAAAATACTAAAAATTAAAATAGAAAATGAAAATGCAAATCAAATGTACCTTTAACAAAAACTAAAATAATGTTTGTTACTCAAAATATTTAATATTAAGAAACAATATAACCATTTGAAGAGGTGAATTATCAACCAAGTGATTAAACAAGTAAACTTGCAACAATAACGCCACTCTCACCAAAAAGAGCGTGATACACGCATTCTTCCCAATCACAGCACTAGCATCTTCTTCTACTCTTCATCCGTCGTTGTCGTCGTCTTCTTCTTTCTCCTCCGTCAGTGCTTTCCTCCTTCTCTTCCTCCTCTGTCGTCGTTGCTTTCCTCCTTCTCCTTCTCATTTGTCGTCGTTGTTGCATCTTTTTCTTCTTCATCTTCTCTTTGTTGTCGTCTTCTTCTTCTTCTTCTTCTTCTTCCTCCTCCTCCTCCTTCTATCGTCGTTATCATCATCTTCATCGTCGTGATCATTGTCGTCATCCTCGTTGTTATCATCGTCGTTATGATTGATAAATGAAAAATTGAAAAATAAACTGAAATATATTAATAAAATACACCGAAATAAGTTGGTAAATTGCACAGAAATAAGTTGGTAAACTGCATCGAAATAAGTTGTTAAACTGCATCTGCATCTTCTTCTTCCTTCTTCCATGCTTGCATCTGCATTTTCTTCTTCTTCTTCTTCTTCCATCCTTCCTTCCTTCTTCCATGCCTACATCTGCATCTTCTTCTTCTTCTTCTTCTTCCTTCCTTCCTTCCTTCCTTCCTTCCTTCCTTCATTCATTCATTCATTCTGTCCTTCCTTCTTCCGAAATAAGTTGGTAAACTGCATCTTCTTTTTCTTCTTTTTCTTCATCATTCTTCCATGTCTGCATTTGCTTTTTCTTCTTCTTCTTAAGCAAAGTGACATAATACCAATACCTGTAGGATCTGTCTCATGGTGGCAGGTGGTTCAACAATGGAGATTCAGAAGATGTTATCATTATTTTTCTTGGTGAAAACGAACATGAATGATACAGAGAACAACGACTTCAAGTTGCAGAAAAACGATGAATGATTGTTCAACAATGGAGATTCAGAAGATATTATCATTACTTTTCTTGATGAAACGAACGTGAATGATGCAGAGAACGATGGAGAATGATGCTAAGAACAACGACTTCAAGTTGCAGAAAAAGAAAAAGAAGAAGAAGAAGAAGATGAGAAGGAGTGCCGGTGCAAGCAGCGTGCAAAAGGCACGTGGATAGTTTTATTTGGTTAGGCATTTGGTTGGTAAAAACATTTGTTCACCTAAAATTATTGACTAAGAAAAATGAAAAAAATACCAAAATTACCTCAGGCATCACAAAATGCATCACAAAACTACCCATGAAAAAATGAAACAAACTTTCTATCCATGAAAAATGAATTTCATCTGATAAATCTACCAATATATATTTGGTACACTCAGTTAAAGTTGTTAACAATCATTAATGTTTGGGTAGATTTGTCATACAGAACTCATTTTTCATTAATAAAAAGTTTATCTTCTTCTTTTATAAATAGTTTTGTTAGCGTTCGAATATTTCGTTGATAATTTTGATATTTTTTTCTATTAAGAAAATGAAGATAACATTAACTCCCTTTTTATGTGGATGATGGAGAGGGGTTTTTTTTTTTTTTGGTCATGGGGATGTGGTCACATAGGTTTTTTTTTTTTTTATTAAACGTGGTTTACATAGTTAGTGATACTTTTTAATTTTTTTTTTCTGGGGTCTTGTTTTTGATGCTTTGTTTAATGTAATTATTTGGGGCCATACTAAGAAAAATAGCCCACGGCCCAAAACCCTATAAGAAAAGCTTATCTAGGGTTTTGGCAGTCATCTCCTTCATTCTTCTTTGTTCAGTGAGAGAGAGAGAAGAACACAGTCATCGGCCACAATGGTTCAGCGTCTTACTTATCGCAAGCGCCATAGCTATGCCACCAAATCCAACCAGCACCGCGTTGTCAAAACCCCCGGTATTCTTCTATCTTTTCCGCCTTCAAACACTTAGCCCCCAAAAAAAAAAAACTTTCTTTTTTTAAATAATTTTCTGATCTGTGTAATTTTTTGTTGTGTATGATGTTTGATTAGGTGGGAAGCTGGTTTACCAGAGCACCAAGAAGAGAGCGAGTGGACCAAAATGCCCTGTCACCGGAAGGAGGATCCAAGGGGTATGCTTATTTTTTCTATCTATCAATTGCCTCTGATTCTTAATATGCTTGAACATGATGTAGATAATGAGATCTGGTTGTGTTTATAGATGAATTTTGATTCTCTTGTTATCATGCTTGCTATGTTACTATGCGGTGGGTTGTTTTGCTTGAAGGTTAAATTATGTTCACTATGTGTTTGTTGAAAGTCCTCAATGGCTGAAACTATCTAGCAGGAACTAATATATGTTAAGTTTCATTTCGTGAACGCTTGAGTATTATTTCTTGTTTGATAAGGTTCTTTAAAAGAAAACAAGAAATTCAATGTAATATGTTTGATAATAAGGTTCTCTACTTCATGCTTTTAATCTTGTTAACCTAAGTTTTCTTCAAACATTGTCATCTCTTACATTTTTTCCTCTGTCACATAATGTCAATCTCTTTTTCTCATAAGTTATGAACCTATCTCTTTGCTGTTGTGTAATGTGTCAACTTGTTTGTATTTTTTTTTTATATATATATATTTGTTTGATCAATAATTCTATTTGCACATCAAAATCAGTTACCATGTATTTATACATGAATACGTGTGTAGTTTTATCATTTTCAATGTGTATTTATATTTTAATGTGTATTATAATTTATACATGAATACATGTGTAGTTTTATCATTTTCAATGTGTATTTTATATTTTAATGTGTATTATACACTAGTGACTAATTTTAGTGTGCAAATACCCGCACTAGAATTGCATTCTTTGTAGGACTGCACCTGCTCCTGTTATTATTTTCTAATGCAGACTTAATATGCAGATTCCACACTTGAGACCTGCTGAATACAAGAGATCTAGGTTGCCTAGAAACCGCCGCACAGTGAACCGTGCCTATGGAGGTGTATTGTCCGGAGGAGCAGTTAGAGAAAGGTTTGTCTCCGAAAAAGATTCAATGGATTTTACTTCATTGCATTGTTTTTGTTTTGTTAATTAGAGTAAATCATATTCATGGCAAATTACTCTTGATGTAGGATTATCCGTGCCTTCCTTGTTGAGGAACAAAAAATTGTGAAGAAGGTGTTGAAGATCCAGAAGGCAAAAGAAAAGCAAGCATCAAGGAGTTAAGCTGAGTGTGACCATGGATAAAAATATCAAATCCTCTGGTTTAGATTTCTGTTAAAATTTTGACTTTGGATTGGGTTTACTGTTGACTATGAATGTGGAACCTTATTTGAAATTTATTTTATGAAATCTTGTGCGTTTTGGTAGTTTATTTTTCGTGCTCATACGGTATCAGGCTTATGCATATCTTTTTAAGGATCCTTTTACACATATAACAATTATGCATTTGATTTATTTTCCTCTAGGTTGAGGTATTATCCAAATTATCATTTACCTTTCAGTCATAACCATTTTTTCATTTGAAAGGTACACGATATTTAAAGAATAATTAATTATTAACAACCGTATTTTTATTATGGTGAATGAATAATATTTTTTTTTTTATAAAATGTATGTTCGATCCAAAGATTGAATTGCAATAGCATATATACATGGAAAGTATTTTTGTTAACAGAAAAATAATTAGTATCTAGGAGTTAGGTTGTTTAGAAAGGTTTATAGAATGGCTTATTAGTTACTCTATTTAAAGGGGACCTGCACGAATCAGAAATTACAAATGTGTCGATTCAGAAATTACAAATGTGTTATTCTGCTCCGGTTTGAGAATAAAAGAGATCAATATCAAAACTGCAATAAAAATGATTAACAAAGCAGTGATAGCTAATTATTATCAATGTTTAATCACCTTTCGAGGATACCTGGATATAAGTTAAAACAATATTTAGTAAAAACAACTAGTAGCTTGTAAGATTTTCATTTCAACTTAAACTTCATTAAAAGAGCTAATAGTGTTTTATGGTTTCTTGTATTGATTTTACCCAAGAGACCTTAATAGTTGTAAAGATAAAAATTGTTGTCAAGAATGGGATTCGAACCCATGCCCTTTCGGACCAGTACCTGAAACTGGCGCCTTAGACCAACTCGGCCATCTTGACTTTTGTGACATAAATTTACACTAACATTTGTTTTATATAGGAAAGAGTTATTATTGAACAATCCTCATAACTCGATGTACTTGTTTGATTCTAGGAAATGGATTAGAATGTCTCACACATAATTGCATAGTGTTGGGCATGAACACAAATTTAGTGTGATAAAATATAAGGATATTTAGATGCATTAATAGCCAAATACATATGAATATATGAATAGAAGAAGGAATTAAAATATAAGAATATAAGAGAAAAAGTTAAAGTGATATCTACTATTTAAAAAATTATAAAATCTCGTCTTAAATAATTTGGATATATATAGAAAATTCGTATGATATATATATTCTAAATGGTGAATCAAATGAAAGATAAATAGGTTGCGGAAAGAAGAGAAAAATCTAAAAAAATCATTCACGAAATTGTCAAAAATCTATGTATAAAAATAATTTCAATATAAATATGATACATCATAAGATGCAATAAGCCAATAACATTGTTTAGTTCATGTTGTGGACCGTCCTAATGAGATAATATTTGGTTATGTTGTTGTGGTATTAATACGGAGTAATCTCTCCTTAAACCACAAATCTATTCTTGAAAATTATCTCGGGTGATTTTCTATCATAATCAATGATTAATTTATACATTTTCTAAAAATAGTTTGATCATTATACTAAAATTGAGATCTATTCAGCAAATGTTATCAAACAAAATTCCATTTACCTACCTATATTAAAGTCGTAGATAAGATCATATTATAGTGTGTCATTATCACTCGTAATAGTGAATTTAGATTATTACCTTTATTACTATTATGATTATGATTATGATTATTTGTGATTTATTACTGAGTTTAAATTTTTTAACCTACTACTGCAACTATTTTAAAGCATGATAATACTGTTTAGACATTTCGTAGTAAAATCTCTAAAACAGCCTTAAAACAAAACCCAAATCAAGTTAGATGTCAACATCACTTGCTTGTTAAAGAAGGGTAAGATCGACCTTTCATATGACAATGTGGTCTCCAGTTTCCCACAGTGTAAATGTGTCAGTCCCAAAATATCTTAATCTCAAACCTTAATCTGATGTTCGACAAGAATGTGGGTCCCAGGTTTGCAACACAACACTAGACAGCACCAAAGTGTTGCCTTTGCACCATTCCCCTTCATATAAATACTCTTTTATACCCAACACCACCATCAAAGCTTTCACCTTTTTCATTCCACACACAACCCTTCAGCCGAATTCCCCAAACCCTTCTTTTCTTTTCCCCTTTGAGAGAGAGGAAAAAAAAAAGTTTGCAAATTTGCTTTTAGCCATTCAACTTGGTTTTGATACCACAAACATGGTGGCAGATAAGGCCAAAAAATCCAAAGTGGGTCAAGGGGATGATTCTTCTGAACACATTGATGGAGAGCTTGTTCTTAACATTGAGAAATTGCAGGAATTGCAGGATGAGCTGGAAAAGGTTCTGTCTTTGACCACCCCATTTTTTTGTTTTGTTCATGATTGCTTGCCCCCTTTTTTTGTTCCCGTTGGCTGTGTTTTGAATCTCTATAGTACATGTGTAATTGTGGACCTCACTTTTTTGGTTTTGGTGTCAATTTTGATGGTGCGTTGGTGATTGGTGAATGAGTGTTTTGTTAGCAAGCACATTAATTTATTTATTTTTCTTGATGAGGTGAATGTGGGGTTTTATATGTTCATGGTTTTGCTTGTTCATGGAATCATGGGTAAAAGATTGCAGCTTTAATTTATTTGGTTTACATTCTTAGAGTCTAGAGGTTTTGTGGTTGGGTTACCACTTTTAATCTATGATTGAAAATTGATAGGGTATCACAAGGATTTGAGATGTTGAGTCTGGTAGCTTTTGTAGCTCTTGTTATTTATAATCTCTCTCTTTCTATGTGTGGCTTGTTCTGTAGAGGTTCTTATATTTGTCAGTGTTGCTTTTGACTTGTTATTATATTGTTTTTGTTGGCTGACATTTTGGTTTGTAATGTGAGTCTTTAGTAATGTTGGAACTTAATTCATTTTAAAGATTTGCTTCATGTTTTATGAAAAATGATCCAGAATCATGTATGTCTATCTGAAACTATGAATACAAGTATTTCCAGAAGTCAGTGATTCTGAATCCATTTAGTGCTGTAACATCGAACATTAATCGAAATAAGCCCATAAACAGTAATGATATATTTGAGTGATTTGATTTTGAAGCGGCAGAGAATGGTTGTAGTTATCCTTTATTTTAAAGTGATTTGATGCAATTCCATCAAATTTGGAAGCTGCTTCAAAGTTATCATGAGTAGTAGTACATATTCGTTGTTTTCTTTCTATTTTCCTATGCTGCTTCATTAACCGCAATAGTATTTTATACTCATCAGGTTAACGAGGAGGCGAGTGATAAAGTTTTGGAAGTCGAACAGAAATATAACGAAATACGCAAGCCTGTTTACGATAGGAGGAATGAAATCATCAAATCCATTCCTGACTTCTGGTTAACCGCAGTTAGTGATTATCCATGCTCAATTCAATCTTACTATAGTCTCATTTTTCCCCCCAACATAGTTCTAGTAAGATATTATTTCATTATTATGAACCGTAACTCATTTTATATTTCACTGTGAAGTTCTTGAGTCATCCAGCACTCTGTGATCTTCTGACTGAGGAAGACCAGAAGGTTAGGCAAATGGAGTGAACCTTATTTAACATTTAAATAGAAATCCAGTTCCTCGAAAATTATCACATTGAGATTCCTTTTTTATTTTATTTTTTTTATTATTCCGGGAAGAGTTGAGAAATGCTTGAGGAATTTCTGATACATTGACCTTTCTGTATGACATAGATCTTCAAGTATTTACATTCACTTGAAGTTGAAGATTTCAAGGATATGAAGTTGGGCTACTCGATCACCTTTGTGAGATTCTTCTCTCATTTTTTCCTCTTTTTAATTTTAATTTACTTAGTTTTTAATGATAGGATAAATTTTATTAATCAACCCACATCAATTTTATTATTTTTCTCTTAACTTTGTTTATTTTCTGACTTGATTCTAATACTTTAAAATTTCCAACATTGTCAGAATTTCAAGGATAATCCTTATTTCGAAGATACCAAGTTGACTAAAACTTTCACATTCTTTGAGGAGGAGGGAACCACAAAGATTACTGGAACTGCCATCAAGTGGAAGGAGGGCATGGTAGCATGCTTTTAAGTTTTAACTGTATTCTTTTGACTTCCTTTCACTTTTTCTTTTTCTGCAATGCTGGTTATAACATTTTTCTTTTCTTTCTGTTTTCAAGGGTGCTGCTGCTAATGGAGTTAATCATGAGACAAAAGGAAACAAACGCGCACTTACTGAGGAGAGGTAGTTCTCTAACTAAAGTGTGGCATGCCATTTTGTGAGTGGAAAGTTGTCAACATGATTGCTTAGACATTATTGCAACTATGCAAGATTTGAAAAACTATATCGTGAAATTCTTTTGGCATTAAACTTTGTTTCACATGTGATAAGGTTTAAAGTTATGTATATAACTATGGCTTGTGACACTAGATGTTTAAGGTTAAGGTTAAGTGCTTATAGCACCAAGTCCTGGAGATTGAATATTCTAATACGATTTCCGTCTGTTAATACTAATAATCATGAATGATATACTTTTACTGTGTATTCAGCCATGTTAAACAAAAACAGTACTTGAACGCGTAATTCTTAGTTTATTTGAATAATATCCTAAACTCTTTCATCTGATTCCCATCCCGTTTTCTCTTTTTTTTTGTGGATGTAGCTTTTTCAGTTGGTTCAGTGAAACTGAGCAGAAGGACCTAGCTGAGTTTACCGATGAGGTAATTTAAGGAGATGCTCTTGTATTTATTAAAGACATAAGTGAGAAGTGATGGATAATCAATTAATATGAATGAAAAGAAAAGTTATCTGTTCAAATATATGGAAATTTCATGAAAGTTAGGCTGAAGTTGCAGGAAATTCCTTTTGCTGCTTTATTATCGTTCACTTGCTGTGCTTATTGTGTTTCAGGTTGCTGAAATAATTAAAGAAGATTTGTGGCCTAACCCTCTAAAGTACTTCAACAATGTAATTTTCTATAATCTATATAATGTTTTCTTGTCCTCTGTTTTTTTACACCAACGAAGTACACAATGAAATATCCGGATAGAAGTTTGTACTAGTTGTACGCATTCGTCAAGTGTTTTATGAATTTATTCTTGCAGGATGCGGACGAAGAGGATTCAGATGTTGAAGAAGATGCTGACGAGGTAGGCTTTTGTGGATTCCCTTCCGCTCTTTCTCTCTCTCTCTCTCTCTCTCTCTCTCTCTCTCTCTCTCTCACACACACACACACACTCAAACATGCGCATGCACGCACATACATACACATTTCAAAAGAGGCAGGCTTAGGATATTTAGGATAAATCTAGGCGTATATATATCCATCCATGTGTTTTCACATCTAATAGGCTCACACACCAAGCACATAAATAATGAAGTCTAGCACAGAAATAGTAAAGTTAAAATTTGAGTCACGGCAAAGAAAACTATTATTTTTTTGTTGGGATGGATGCATGGATGGATGTACATGTAGTGTTACCCGGATTTTTATTGCATGATTTGATATTGGCTTTTGTGATGCATTATCTCATAGAGACTTGTACATGTTTCAAAGTTATTGTTTGGAGGTGCAAACATTTATATGTTCTTTTTATGCTATTGGTATTGTGTTGCTGCATCTAAGATTCTGGTTGTGCTTCTTTTTTTTCTTTGTGTTAAATCAACACTTTGCAATTTGCATGCATGTCATCTGAATATTTTTTAGGGCAATCGAAGAAAGAAGATTATAAAAACATTGATTATGAACTTATAGAAAACCTAGTTTATTTAATTTGGTGATGAAGTCGCTCACTGTGAACTACTCGCCATTATGCATAATTACATGTTATTTGATTTAGCAGCCTCTTCGAGTAGTTTATCTTTTGAGCCTAATCATCTTGCATATTATGCTTGCCTAGGAAAATGGAGACGACGAAGATGGCGATGAGGATGATGAGGAAGATGATAACAAGGAAGATAGCTAAGCCTTTTTGGTCGTCAAAAATAAAACTGTTCCATGTTCTCCGGTTAGTATCAATGAGCCGTGGTGGTTGGAAAGAGTTTTATTTGTAGAAGGGTAGCTACTTTGTAGCAGCATGACACTGATAGAGGTTTTAGTTTTAGGGTTTTTCCTTTGCGGTGTTCAATCCTTAGGGTTTGTTACTTAGTTTTTTCGACATTTCCATGCTTCTATTGTAGGCTATTCAATCTTATCCTTACCACATGATTATAACCTATGAAACTCTTATTAGATGACTTTGTTCTTTATAAAATGTGATTGTACCTTAATTTCATGTGCATTGTTTTGTTAAGAGTGTTGTGTGTAGTTAGTATGATTATGAAGCCAAATATGAATGACATTTTGTTCCTTGAAATATTGCATCTCTAAATGGCATCTTCATTACCATGAAAATGTGAACTGTTTTAATTAGTTAAGTTGAACCATGTATAGTGGTGAATGGTTTATCTATATTATGTAATAATTTGGTTGTATCAAAGAACTATTAAGATATAAAAAAATGTAATGTCAAATAACTCTTTCTTTGATATATGTCAAGCATGTTGAAGACTCTAAGTTCTAAGAAAGATTGTGTATAATCTCAAATTCTCAATGTTTTAAAGGTAAGTCCATAAACTCATTATTGAATACATTTTTCCCCTCCAATCTTAAGAAAGAGAACTAATCTCTCATGAATTTGAGTTTTATTTAAGGGTTTGCCGTTAGCCAGTAACTATATGTATAAGGCGAGATTTGAACTTCCGATTAATTGAGTAGCTGTATGTATATGGTATGTACATGCTGAGATTCGAACTTTCGATATTGCTTACTCGGAATAGTGGCTAATTACTATATTAACTTAAGAATGTTAATATGACTCTTCACTCATTTTTTATGCTTTACAATTTTTCCATGAAATCAACGGATAAGGGAAGTTGGGCTTCATTTGTGGATAATATGTGGCCCAAAAGGAAAACTCGCCTCTCAAAGAAAAAAGGTTTTTTTTTTAATTAACCTCTCAAAGAAAAAAGCTAATGGACTACTTATAAAAAAAAAAAAGCTAATGCACTCAAAATAGAAAGA
>JASCZI010242402.1:7109-25550 GCA_036250425.1 Stylosanthes scabra | reverse complement strand
AGTAGGATTGCCTCGTGTGATCCTGCTAGCTTACCTTATGTAGTTTTGGAGCCTTTACCGTACTGAGAATCCAGTGGTTGGGATTCTCACCCCGTATTGTTCAACTGTTTTCAGACTGCAGGTTCACATTCTAGAGGATAAGCGAAGCGACGATGCATTTCATGGTAGTAGGAGTTCTCTGCTGCATAGTTATGAGTCGTGGTCAAGTTTGGAGAAATAGAAGTGTTTGTATGTGGAGTCATGTAAGCATGTATGTAAAGCATAAACTTCGCAGGCTAGTAGTTTATCATTGGACCACTTGTATCGGATATTTTATATATGTATAAACGGGTTTTTGGTGTACTCGTGTGTATGGCTCTACTTTCGTATAAACGAATAGTTAAGTTATGTGGCTTCAAACGGTCGGTACTTACGGTAAGAAAGAAGTGTAGGTCGTAGCAACCTAGCATCGGCAAAACGTGTCCGCGGCATGGTTTGTCGGTATTGGGGGCGTTACAACAAAGGTTCAGAGAAAGAAGTGTAGGTCGTAGCAACCTAGCATCAGCAAAAGGTGTCTGCGGCATGGTTTGTCGGAATTGGGGGCGTTACAACAAAGGTTCAGAGAGGAGTTAGTGGAACGCATTTTGTATGACGGCGATAATTACTACAGGCATCAAGCAATAAAAGCGTCGAATCCAATTGCAAGACAGCCCAGACCCTCCACCGCTCTCTAGAGCCCTTACACTCAGTTGAAATCAGTAGATTTAGAATCAGGGAAATTAGCTTGATAATAGGGCATCAAACTCTTTGTTGATTAACATGACTTGTTTATGTTTTGCAAACTAAATTTGTTTATGTTTTTGAGAATTTAAACTGCTTCGTATATATGAATGTATTATCCTTATGTTTGTTGGTTATGTATTGCTTGTCAACTTGGTTTTATATTGAGTAATAATCACTAAAAATAGCCAGGAACTCGGAAACCCTGCAATAATTATAACTGCGCAGAAATTGTATTCTAAAATAGTATTCTAAAATAAACTAAGTTCAAAGTCCTATGACTGCGCAGAAATAGTATTCTAGAATAGACAGAAACAATAATTATAAACCAAACTAAGTTCAAAGTGACTAAGCTGCAAAGAAAATAACACTCTGCACTATACATAAATGATATTTATAAAACTAAACTAACTTCAAAGTGCCTAAGCTGCAAAGATATAACACTCTTCGCTGTACAGAATGTATATTTATTAAAAATCAATTAAATTTGAGAAAGAGGCTAATTTGCGCAGAAATAAAACTCTGCAATGTGCAGAAACATTGTTTTATTTGAAAAGATAGTAGAAAATTGAAAACAAATAATTATAAAACAAATTAAGTTCAAAGTGGCTAAGCTGCAAAGAAATAACATTTTGCACTATACATAAATGATATTTATAAAACCAAACTAACTTCAAAGTGCCTAAGCTGCAAAGATATAAGACTCTTCGCTGTACAGAAAGCATATTTATTAAAAATCAATTAAATTTGACAAAGAGGCTAATTTGCGCAGAAATAAAACTCTGCAATGTGCAGAAACATTGTTCTATTTATAACAGAAACATATTAAAAACATCTTTCAAACACAAAATAGAATGCAATGTACAGAATGCTAATTATCACCCTATTGTGTGCCTATTCTTTTTATTTATTTCATTTGCAATTTTTTTTTCGAGATTTGAGCCTAATCTCTTCCTTGGACGACCTTTTGATCTCACGTGTTGCGGGCTTTGAAGATCGTTAATTTCGTTTAGAGTGCAATCTTCGTGTGATATCGTTGTTTTTCCTTTCTCCTTCGCCTTCTCTTTCTCTTCTTCATCGTATTCTTGCAGCTCGCTGAAAATTCTGTTCAGACCACGATGCAAAATCGTTGTCCGTCCCTCGCTTTTTGATCCGACTTGACAAGCTTCGAAGCAACGAGACAGAGTGACGTTGTATCTCTGAGTCCTTTCATCCAACACATGCTCGTCGTAGCTGCTGCTGATGTTGGTGTGATTCCTTTTGACTTTCTTGCTCCAGCGTTCCAATACATACCTTGGATCAACCTTATCCACTCTCTCATCACTCAACACTATCAGAGAATGGCAGCATAGAATCCCTCTTGATTCGAATAAAAGACACTCGCAATTGACTTCCCCTGTTGTTGAATTATATATCACTTTGTATCTGTTGAAGATTTTGCTTGAAACCTCTTCTAATACTTGGTAAGAAGCGATCCCTTCAACGCAATAATTCCACTTTGAGGTGCAATTAATCTTGCCTCTGAATTGTGCTTGCACTTCTTTGAACTTTGCATGAGTGTAAACCTTTTCAAATTGAGCTTCTATAAAGGAATTTGTTGTGCAATGTATGCTGCTGTTAAAACCTCCACAATCAGCTTCCCTCTCTTTCTGTTCTTTGTTCCGAAGGCAATTGTCATATTGCCTCACCAGCTAGATCAAAGAACTCTTCCGGGTGATGAACTTGTTGAAGAAAGCGTGCATGCTCTCGCTCCGTTGCGTGCTTCTCATTCCAGCCCAAAAATGACCGTCCAAGTAGATAGGGACCCATAGATCACGATCCTCATAGAGTTCTGCACATAGAAAGTAACTTGTATTATCATCTTAAACAATTCTGACATAATACTATATCAATTTTGCGCAAAAATATTAAATATGAAACACCTAAATACTATATCTGAACTGCGGAGAAATAATTCAACAAATGAAAATTAAAAAATACAAATTCAATTCGAATTATGTAATGACAAACGCGTTACCTGTGAGCCACTTATTCCCAGAAAGATCGTGGTTGGTGATGAAGTCTTTCCAGTTTATCTCGAACATATATATTGAACGAGAGGACCACACTACGTCGCTCATCTCTTGTTCAATCTCAATGTGACCCTTGAAACAGTTCAATTTTTTAGGGATCTTCTTCATTATGTGCCAAATGCACCACCGGTGGATTGTTCTCGGCATGCACTCTTAGATCGCTCTCGGCATCGATGGACATTGATCGGTGATGATTCATTTCGGTGGTTTCTCTCCCATGCAACGAAGCCAATAACGAAAAAGCCATTTGAAAGATTCTGTGTCCTCATTTTTCAGTAGTGCACATCCCAGAAGAGTAGAATGCCCGTGATGATTGACACCGACAAAAGAAGCAAAAGGCAAGCCGTACCTGTGAATTGTCAAGTAAAACATGAAACTCTGCCGAATGCGCAGAAATGGAAAACAGAAATGTACACAAAATGGAAACCAAATTGCGCAGAAAGTGAAACACAAAAAACCAACATAGCAGAAAACATAAATGTGAAAAACGAAATAAAATACAAACCTGTTTTTGTTGTATGTTGTATCGAATGAGACAACATCCCCAAAATACTCAAAAGCAGTCCGGCTCCTTGCGTCGGCCCAAAAAACATTCCTTATTGAATTGTCCTCTTCGAGTACGATCTCATAAAAGAAATTCGGATTCTTATCTTTCATCCTAAGAAAATAATTCCCCGGTCGTCTTCTTCCGAAATGCTACGAACCTCTCTCGTAATGAAGTTCCTCACATCCTTTTCTATGAAATTTAAGTTGTCATGTCCGCCGGCTGCCGTTACAAGCGATTGATAACTCTTGTTTGGTGGAATCCCAGCTTGATCATTAATCTCAATTGTCCGGCGAACATGCATGCTTTGCTCTTGGTATTGAGGAAACATTGCTGCATGATTTGGACAGCATGGGTGTGAATGTCCCAAAACCACTTTCGAAATCTCCCACAGTCCAATTATCTTCAAATGATGCACATAAACTCTGGCTGGACAATTAGCAGCGTATACTGCATTCGTCTTCTCAGAAACTCGCACATCCGACCTTTTTTTTCCTTCTCTATTACATGAAAGCAGCTGGTTCAATATCTCATTTGATTTCTTACTCTTATTTGTGTTCCTTATTTTTATGGCAAACCTTGCAAGTTTAGCATAATTCCTATAGAAATCCCTAGCTTCCTCACGTGATTCAAAAAGCATGCCAACCTTTGGCACATACTGCTCATCAACATCGCATAAAAACTGCGCAGAAAGTGAAAGCCAAAATGATCAGAACTAAAATATTTAACAAAACTGTGCAGAAACAGGAAGCTAAAGTGAGCAAAAATAAATTCAAAAAACAGCAAGACCTTGAAGCAACAGAATCTCAAAACTGCGCAGAAATAGAAATCCAGAATGAGCAGAACACCTTAACCAAACTGCGCAGAAATTGATAACAACACAAAAACACAGCAGAAAACTATAACGCATGAACAACCAAACTAAGAAAACCTAAATTAGTTCGAAAAGCAAAATAAACCTCTTCTGTATCGTTTGATGCACTCGAAATATCCAAAGACGAAGCTTCCATTCTAGCACAACCTGAATCACAAAAAATAGAGATCAAATCTAACAATAGAAATCGAAAAAGAATACAAACAAGAACGTGGAAATACGAAATCAGACGAGATTTAACAACATTACAGAGAACAAAAATGCAATTACGAAGAAAAAGCACGAATCACCAATTAAGAATCATGAAATTCATAACGAAAACGAAAACAACGACAATAAATAACATTACAGAAAACAAAAACGCAATTACCTCCAATATATGCTGAGATGGCGTCGCGATTGAAAAACAGAACAGAAAAGGAATTGAAATCGAAAAAGAATACAAACAAGAACGTAGAAATACGAAATCAGAAGAAGAAAACTAAAACGAAGACGAGATTTAACAACATTACTGAGAACAAAAACGCAATTACGAAGAAAAAAGCACGAATCACCAATTAAGAATCATGAAATTCAGAATAAAAACGAAAACAACGACAATAAATAACATTACAGAAAACAAAAATGCAATTACCTCTAATATATGCTGAGATGGCATCGTGATTGAAAAACAGAGCAGAAAAGGAATTGCAGAAATCACGATGAAAGAAGGAAAATGATGAAAGGGAGGAGGACGAAGAATCAAGCTCGAAGAACGAATAACGAAAAATAGAATTGCAAAATATGGCGCGTCAAATAACGATATATTAGTTATAATAAAAGATGTGAAGCGCGTGTTGTAATTTACTTGGTTAACCACTTGGTTAGTAAAACCACTTGTTCACCTAGAATTATTGTTCTAAATATAATATATAGAAAATATGAGACATTAAATTTAGTGATGTGTTTCTTGCATTTATTTAACAAAAAGTTTACGAAGCCAATGATGACCAATCAAAACTCTAAAGGAAAAGAATGAAAAGTTAAGATATTTTTTATATTTCTGAATGATCACTTTTATCAATTTTAAATAATCATTTATTTAATAGTCTCATTGGTCACTAAAATATTAATTTCCTATCAAAGTTGATTATTTAATTATTAATATAGAGAAAAACCATTAAAAAAAAACCCACTTTTGTATCATTGTTAATAATGGTTGCAGTGCAGCTATACTCAACATGATATTGTCAGCAATGCGGAGTATATTTTCCATCAAGCCAAGAAAGCTTTATATATGATATTCTTGACGTAAATCCTTAAAAATATTAGTGTTTTAAAATTATGATTAATTTTTATTATCAAACCTGAAATTTCAATTACATTATTTTGATACCCGAAATTAAAACAATTATATCAAATTAATACCTAACTTTCTTTCGATCTAATTCTTGCTAAATCCGTAAGTGATGTGACAGCTACCTTCAACGTTGAACAAGATGAAATAATGTTGTTTCCCTTGTTACGTTAAATAATCATTAAAAACAACCTCAATCCAATACCCAATAAACATAAAATGAATGGTAATGAATAGGCAGAAAAAATGAAAACAATCCATATTCCATAGGAAAAGCTGAGAATCAATACTATCATTTGGATGCTTTTCTTTCTATCTATCCAGCTATCATGAACTCTGCTGTTAACCAAATCCAAGGCATTAAAATTTCTTCTCTCACCTTCCTTGTATCTATGATCATAAAATGGTATAAAAGTTGAAATACCACCCAAAACACAAATAAAAACCCTCAATTAAGTTTCATACATCTGTCAATATTAATGAAGATACAATGACAACGTAGGCCAGGAAAAAGAAAATGGCAATCTGTATGAAAAACTTGGGATTTTCCCTCATGTTTGGAGATGTCACCGATCTGAAAAAGCCCCCCCCAAAAAGAGGATTGTATGAGAAAACCACTTAAAGAAAGATGAAAAAGGATTTTACCCTATTACTCAACCACAAAGTTACCTAGCAATTCGCTGAGAAAGTCTATGAAAAGGTAAACTTTGTATGAACACAATGCCTGGTCCTGTAAGAAGAGCTGTCACAGCATTATCACCCTGCAATTTTGTGGTCAATTCAGCTGTAACAAATTCTTGGGAAAGAAAATAAAGATAATAGACTCAACACTCGAATAAAAATAAAAGATATGGCATGCAGAAAGGCTGTCATGGTGGCTTATATAATTAAATTACTTGCAGCAAGGACGAAAGGTGGTTTCATTTTTGTGGAGCAAATTTGACGCATGAACCGAAAATATCCATAATTACTGATTCATTTATTTATTATTTTTAAATCACTTTCAAGCATTGTAAATATTTTTCAAATCATAATCAACTGTCAATTACTTGGGATCTCAATGGGTTAGTAAATGGCAATGTAAAATGTAATTCTCTTATTTCTCTTAAATCAAACCATACGATACTTTGAATAATAATCCACACAACTATACAGTTACAAACTTCTAGAAGCTCACTAGCCACAGAGACAATATAGGTCTAAAGCGTAAAATATCAAACAATATTTATCTATATATTTTTTGCTGTAACAACCATGCAAGGTTGACGAAAAACTCGATAACTTTATATTATGTGAACATTAAGAAAATAATAATGAAATAAAATTAAAAATCAGTACTAGAAGTCACTTACTCCGAACATTGTCCTCCTTGGAGGACCATTATATTTTATTTGGACATTAACCGTACTTGTCACAGCAACAATGCAAGAAACATCAACAGCTAGAACTTCACCAATCTCAAGATTTTTCTGTACAACTGAGAATAAACATCATCCAAAGGATTACAAAGATAAGCAATAAAGTAATATTATACAGAAAACTGAAAATACTACTAAGGTAGACCTTAATCAATAATGACATTTAGAAGTTGGAAGATAAATTGGAAACAGGGGACAAAGTTGCAATTGATTTTATTTCTTTCATAAGTAGCATTTTAAGCAATGTAACAGGGAAGAGAATTGTACCAGATCCACCAGCAAGTATGAATGCAAGCCCTTGACCTGATATCTTCTGCCTCAAAAATCCCTATAACAATACAATTGTTGTCTTAGATATATAATATGGCAATATGCATAACAAGAGAACTTTTTGTCAGATTTCCTTTCTTATAGGGAACCTCTAATTTTGAATTGCTATAATAAAACCAAGCAAGTATGACACAACATAGATTAGTTAAGCTTATGCGTAGTATAGTATGTTTCACTGAAATCAATGCTCCAACACAACCTGTTTCCATAATTCCATCTAAACAAACCCATTCGGAAGTCCAAAGCTAGCTCCAAAGTCAAATCTTTTATATGGACAGCTGTGGTAAACAGGACTAATACCAATGACATGTTGCAGGTTCAAATGCTGCATAAGGCTATCTACCGTGATGTATGATGTGGGAAAATTCAAAATCAAATTCAAATCTGTTTTTGGAATTTGATGGCTGTGTTTTATGGAACAATTATGTTTACCATCTTTGATGTATGCTGGGTGTGCCCTGCATCCCGAGGTCAGCTTCTAATGACTGGGTTTGTTGGGTTTGGCAGCAGGAAAGAGGCAAATCTTTGTGGCACTATGCAAGACAGTACACCACCATTTGGACCATTTGGAAAACAAAATAAATTTCTTGCTAGACAAGTGATACCAAGTATCTCATATTTATTAAGGAAGAAAATTTAAAATAGGAAACATTCTAGTTACCTCAGCACTAGGAACAACGTTACGTCCCCTCTGATCAACTGTGTTGTTGACTTTCACATCATTGACAGAGCAAAGAAATGCATCTGGCTACAGAAATTGAAAAGTTGGTTATGTCATAAGAAATTCAAACATAAAAATCAAACAACAACAGCGAACAAATTAATACCTGACACAAAATCTCCCCATTAAAGCTTGCTAAATCAATCTGTATTTGCATGAGTAACAAATATATATAAAGAGGGCTTTCAGTCAAATGAATCCAAGCATATATTTCAGGTGATGAATTTGGAGACTTCAAGCAAAAGGAGTAACAAAATGTTATCTGAAACAAATTAGAGACGCATGTAACCACAAACCGGAAGAATTCTTGCAAAATAAGGCGCAGCAATTCCAACAAATCCATCACTTTGTCCAGAATTTCGAAGAACAATGCTACTTATGTTTTTACCAAATAGCCACTGCCATATGCCTACTTCATTTTCTGGAAGATAGGCATTTTCCATTTCAATGGATCCAGACATAAAGCACATGGAACCTACAATAACAGTAGAATAAAACTACCATTTAAATTTTCAAAGGTGGAATCCACAAATTCTACCTATAAATTATATATGCATATAGGCATAAATCATGTCAATATTTGTACAGATATCACAATGATAAGTATAAGGAAACTTAAAGTGAAATCAGAAAATCAAGTCTAGCTTTACTTATACTTGATAATGCTCGCCCCCTTTAGCAATTAGAGAAAAGCTTTAAAAAAAATCACAAATGTGTTTACAGGCACACAAACCAACAAATCACAAAGGATAGAACTCAGTATTTAATTATATGCATTTATATTAAGAAAATAACGAAGAAAAAAATGAGAAGACCAGAAAAATACATTAAAAATTGAAAAATTAAGTAAATTAGTCATCTCATCCCAATTTGATGTTCAAGAGTCATACCTAATATATGCCGCGTTAAACAAATAAACATCAATATACATAACATTATAACAGAGCTAAGACTATTGTTAAGTATCTAAGGAAAGTGGAAACCACACCTTAGCTAGCGGTAAAGGGGGAAGAACCACTCTCCTTAAATACATCATCAAGTATCCCATACTATTTGATGTGGGACTTGAGCACCCCATAATGCCCAAGCCCCTAACAATACACCCCCCTTGGAGAGCCGACGTCCACCGTGGCTGCACTCTATCGACACTGACCCGGCGGCAGCCCTTTGCTACGGTCTATCAGTACCAATTGTTAAGTATCTAAAGAAAGTGGGAACCGCACCTTAAAAGCTAGCTGTTAAGGGGGAAGAACCACTCTCATTAAATACACCATCAAGTATCCCATACTACTTGATGTGGGACTTGAGCACCATAATACCCAAGCCCCTAACAACTACATAGCAAATTTGCACTACTAATTATAGTTCATGGATATCATTTAAATCAATATCATATATGCATTGACAGGGCAAAAATTTCATCCTAAGTCTACAAAGAAGAAGAAAAATTAATAAATAAATAAATAAATAAAATTCTAGACTCACAAATAGAAGTCTCAATGACTTACCAGGCTTTGCAATAATCTTTTCTTGGGGCTTCAACATTATCTGTATTGCAAGAAAAAGGTCTAAGTTAATTTTATGAAGTTGTGGATACTATTAAGAGAAATATGAGAGAAAAAACTTATTTTAAACCAAGGATGGTCGTTCATATACCTGGACCACCTGAGCTTCACCCCCTAAAATCTGAAAAGGTGTGATTGCATCTTGAGGACTCTAAACAACAATAAAAAAAAAAAAAAAAATTATCATGATATTGAAGAATATTTCATAAGACAATACAAGCACAATATAATGTTGAGCAATTTCCTTTTGTTTTTTTTTTTTATACAAAAACAAAAAAATAGAGTACTATCTCACATCGTAGTTAGTATCGCGATAATAGAGATACATATTGCACGATTAGTTACAATTCATAGAGGCAGCGATACAAATCGCAGTAAAAATAAAAAACAGTTGTGTACCGCTTATGAATCATGTGTATCACAGTTGAATCGTGTGAATCGCGTGAATCGCTTGAGCTTTCCCGCGATTCTGGAACAACAAGGCACGGAACAAAACTGAGTCATGGCAAACACGACCCGGTTCTCAAAAATGAATTTCTTCCCCCCTTCTTCCCCCTCAATTGAAGCCTATATTGCCGCCACTCCTAGCCTCTTCAGTTCCAATTTTTTATACACATTTAAATGGTAAAATAGTGAAAAAAGTGACCCTATTACTCCGTCTTCTCCAATCATTGTTCTGCCTACACCATTTTGCTTCTTCATCAAACATTCAGAGAAGGCAGTAGACTAGGAAGAGAAAAAGATGCACTTCCTTTGATGACTTTCTAATTTATATTATTGATATTGATTATTGAGTTTTCTATTTTATAATCCAAAGTTTCATACTTCTCTGCAACCCGGCACTGCACTTACTTTTTTTGGCATGTTCCATATTGCACCAAAAGGTTTTTTATTTCATTATTTTATTATTAAAGCATAAAAAATATTGTATTATTGTTATGATTATGCTGTTTTGTTCTTTGATTTTATCAATTTTCATTATTTTATGTTTGATGCCTGATGCTGATTTGCTTTTATGCCCCAGCCCCCTACTTAATATTTTTTTCAATAATTATACGCAACCAAACATTGTAACCAAGTCCAACCAAATTTCTCTCTTCACGCGCTTTTTCTCGTTTCTATTAGTGCTTTTTTTTTTCTTCTCCTCTGCGCAGGAAGAAGACGACAACAGCGACGACGGCGACAACAGCGACGACAACGATGACAATGGCGATGACGACAATGATGAGGAAAACAACGACGACGATCATGATGCCATTGACGAGGAAAAAGAAAGATAATACAGTGAGGAAGAAAGAAGATGAACAAAACAGATGAGGAGGAGGAGGAGGAAGAGGAGGAGATGATGATAATGATAACATTGAAATTGGAGAAGAATAGGAAGAAAAAAACACAGAGGAAGAGGAGGAGGAGGAGGATGAGGAAGAATGCAGAGAAGAGGAAGAAGGAAGAAGGAGGAAGAAGAATAGGAGGAGGAGGAAGAAAAAGAAAGAAAATCCATTTCCGTTTCAATTCAAAATCCGTTACTACTTTTATTCAAAATCCGTTTCTATTTTTTTAAAAAATCTAATTCAATTTTTATATATGAAAATCCGTTTCTGTTTTAATTCAAAATCTGTTTCTACTTTAATTCAAAATTCGTTTCTGTTTTCATTCAAAATCCGTTTCTGTTTTAATCAAAAACCCGTTTCTGTTTTCTTGAATATCCAATTCAGTTTTTTATATGAAAATCCGTTTCTGTTTTAATTCTAAATCCGTTTCTTCTTGCCTTCAAAATCCTTTTCTGTTTTTCTAGAATATCCAATTCACTTTTTCATCATCATCAACATTAACAACAACAACAACACCAACAACAATGGAGGAGGAGGATGAGGATGAGGAGGAAGAAGAAGATGACGAAGAAGATGAAAAAGAAAAAGAGGACGAAGAAGAGAAAGAAAAAGAGGACGAATAAGAAGAAGAAGACGACAGCGACGACGATGACAATTATGGCGGCGACAACAACGACGACGGCGACAGCAACAAGAAGAAGAAGAAGGAGGAAGAGGACACGTTGCAGCAGTTACGGAGAAGAAAGAGCGCGTGTTTGCACGTTCTTTATGTAGGAGGGGTTATTTTTTGCTTGGTTTAACTTGGTCAGGATAAATACTTAGATGTGTAGCATTACTATATTTTTTTTATAATTTGTATTTTATACTTTTTTTATGTGTTATTAATTAGATACGTAATTTGTATAGTTATTTGAATTATGGAGATTTAATTTTATTTATTATGGATGTCTATGTATCATACTTACAATACATGATACAATACGATACATGATACAAAAAATAGACTTTTCGATACACGAATCGTATCCCGATTTAATAACCTGGTTATCCCATAATAAGTAGAAGGCCATCAAGTCACTATAAAACAACCCACAAAACTAAAACTTCTGTTGGAGTTTGATCATGAGCAATTATATGAATAAAAGATAAAAGATATTAAGATATCTTTACTTTTTATAAACTGTTTTAGGATTAATATTCAGTTCAGCCCTTTCTATTTTATTGCATTTGTTTTCCTACTTATTTGAGAACTCTAATTCCTTGACCATATGGAAACAAAACCCATTACTAACAAAAAGTATGGTTGAATATGAAAGGGTGGCACAATTTCATTTTAGACATTCCACAGGAAATATGTAACTTCCATTAATCAAAGAAGCAAATTATCATCATCCCCAGCTCAAATTAAAATTCCTTGATCTTATCATCATCCCCAGGTCAAATTAAAATTCCCTGATCTTATCATCATCATCAGCTCAAACTGAAATTCCATGATCATTGATCATTTAGTGAACCCACCTAATCAAACTAATTAAACACCAACCACAATTGCTCATCTGCTATTGGAAAAACAAATTAAACTTATGGTACTACCACAATTTCACAACATACAAACCTAGAAGTGGAATCATTAATGCAGCAAGAATATGCAAGTACTTGATAAAATACAACTATATATTTTTTTTATTGTGAAGGGCAAGAATATGCAAGTACCTGATAAACATAGGGCTGAAAAGGTGTTGAGAAAAATGGTGCCGCCATTGCTGAGACACAGGGATTACCTTGATATTACCAGAGAGCTAAAGGGCCTATTTAAACTCAAATCCAGTAAAATATCAATTGGGTTTTAACTGAAGAATGTTAGTTCCATTATGCAATAATTTCTCAATTTAGGGAATTCGATTGATATACAGTATACATAGTTTTCAGATAGTATTTTAAATTAATGGAAAGCACTTTGAACATTATCATTACAACAATAACCTTCACTAGCATATTCAACATTATCTTCATAACTGAAAATATTGTGCGACAACCGATATAAAAATTTAAATTAATCAAGTAATAGTTCAATCTTACTATTACAGTTTCAAGACTGTCACCTTGTCTTGAATTTCTAGACAATGTCTTTCTCTATTAAAAAATTTCACACACAAAATTGCCAAAACCAAGTTTCAAAGTCAAATACAATTTACAAACAATATATTTCGCTGCATATCCAACTAACAGTTATCAACTATCTACTTGTCCTTATCGTTGTCGATTTATCAGAAGATAGTGCACATCAAAGATTCAATTCATTCTTTACCTCACAAGATTACAACGAAGACGAAAGAGGTTCTAGGTGTTTTCCATATACCTAAGGATAAATTTCATTTTATTTCTTCGCATATCACTCATGATCAGAAAGCCTGGTCTAGCCCTAATTCTGTAACCTAAGCCTGATAACGTTGAAATTAGATTCAGAATGGCAACGAACAAACTAAACAAAAATTGAAATTGACCAATAAAATATTGTTACGAGATCCAGATAGACGAAAACAAGTGATCAATGAATCAGAGTGACAGAACCATACTAACAGCAACGGAGGAACGAGAGAGACAGAGAGTTTTTTAGGGTTTTTGAATGACTGAGGATTGGAGCTCTGTTCATACTTCCATTTCAAAATTTTGGTAACTGATAACAAATACAAACATCTTAAAGTCCTAACAGACTTCACAAATCGCAATTTATACGAACCTGATTCCGCTTTCTCAAATTGATCGAGTGAGCAATCAGGCGCCAATTCTGCTTCCGTGAAATCGAAGGCGAAATTTGAGAGAGATCGGTGGTGAGAATTACATATAAAAGAAAAAGAATGGACTCACAGAGATTGATGAATGACGAGAAAATTAGAATGTGGTTGCAGAAGAAAAGTGTCGAAGCAAAGGGGTCGGACTTCGGAGACATATTTCAATGAGTCAAATACAATTGGAGACCATGATAGTCCATAACTTATCCACCGTTAGATTTTAATCAGCGGCTAAAATTTAAATATTTTATTTCGTTTATAAATAGGAGATATCTAGTGAGAAAATTTTTTTTATGTGAGAAATGAGAGGATCTAGTTATAGCAGTTGGATCTAAATGTATGGTTAGGATTAGATTACAAAAAATGGAGAAAGAATGTGTGTAATTAATGAATTTAAAATATGGGAGAGATTAATTAATGTATGTCTTGAACTCAGAGAAAGAAAATAATTATTTTTTTAAAATATTTATAAATTAAAATTTGTTTTAATTTTGAATAAACAAAAATTAAATTTGTAATTACATATATTTTAAATTAAAAATATATATTGACTAAAATGTTTTTGGAACTGATTTAATGTTTAAAAATTAAAAATATATAGTATAGATTATACATATTTTTAATTACATGCATTTATTCGTTAAATTAAATATATAGTATAGATTATATTTATCTTCCTCAATATTAGAATAACGTTATAATGTTATACAGACAACAAAAAAAAATAACGTTATGTAACACAAAATAATTTATAAAAATATTTACATTATATTTATCTTTCTCGATATTAGAATAGAATTATATGTCCAAAATTTATATGAGTTATCATTCGTAAGTATGTATTAGCTCCCTATTGATCGTAATGTATTGGCTCCCTAGTCTTTTTTTTTATTTTATTATTCATGTAGGCATGTTCTAAATTTATGAACGATAATAACAATATACAAAACTAAATATATAATTACAGGTAGGTTATCTCAACATATTAACTATTTATTACCTTCTAAATTATTTGTTAAAAAAATAAAATTTTTAAAAACAAAATTTTTTAATTTTTTATTTTAATAAATACTCTTAGAATACATATTTTTACTGAAATTATAACTTTTCATATAATCATTTAGTAAAATATTTTCATATTAAAAATCAAAATATATATCTAAAATCATTGTGTGTGTATATATATGAGAAAGCATTAAATTATTAAAATCGAAAAACCATGTGACTATATTATTTATAATGTAAAACTATGTTATAGAAGCTAAGTCCCGTCAAACATTAATATTTGGTTGCTTTGTAAATATATAAGATAAATATAATGTGTAATATATATTTAATTTAACAAATAGTATGCAATTAAAAATATGTATATGTGTGTTATATTTTTTAATTTTTGATATGGATATTTTTAATTTTTAAACATTAAATCAGTTCCAAAAAATTTTTAGTCAAGATATATTTTTAATTCAAAAATATATGTAATTACAAATTTAATTTTTGTTTATTCAAAATTAAAACAGATTTAATTTATAAATATTCTTAAAAAATAATTATTTTTTTTCTAAGTTCAAGACATATATTAGTTAGTCTCTCTCTAACATTTTATGCTTATTAATTACACATATTCTCTCTTTATTTTTTGTAATCTAATCCTAACCATGCATTTAGATCCAATGACTATAATTAGATCCTCTCATTTCTCACATAAAAAGGCTTTCTCACTAAATACCTCCTCTCTATATATATGAACTTTAATTTCAACATTTTATAAGTCACTTTGGATCCAAAAGATAAAAATAACTACTTTTTAACAAGATTTATAAAATAATAAAATAAAGTGAAAATTCACATATAATTAATTTTATTTGAATTTCATTGAGAATTTAAAATTATTAGATAATTTGATATGTTTAATTAAATTTGCATCTAATAATTCTCAACAAATAAGAGTGAAAAATTGAAATTTATTGACTAGATATTTATAAATATTTTTTTTTAGTAGGGTATCCTAAATCAACAAGACCAAATTAACTCTTACTCTTTTCGAGTGTCTTTTTTGAGATTTGATGTTATCACATCTAATTCTGCATATATGTAGTTATAGATTTTTTTTATTAGACAAGTCAAAAGACTGAGTATCCAAACCTCTACAATATTTAAGCGATTAGTTATTGGATTTTCGGCCTAGTTGAATCTTGGTGCGAAAAGAAAAAGAAAAAGAAGGAAACTCTAATTGCCTAAACACTAAATAAGGTTAGTAATTGGAATCATGATTCTCGTTGATAAACATACTAAATAAGATGGTAACTCATATACATAGTGAAAAGGTAAAGAGATACATAATTAGAAAATTATATGTTTTACTGAGTCCTCTCCTTTTTTTTCTTTTTTTTCGTTGTAAGTATAATAGGAGAATCTATATATTTTATATATTTATATATGGATAAAATATGTATATGAGTTACCACGATTAAGTAAATATTTTATTATTTGATTTGCTTCAAGCTTGTACGAATTTCAGAAACAATAATTTTATTTGTGCACCAAAAAATAGCTACTTAATTAATCATTATGTATTTTTATATTTTTATATGTATAAAAATTTAAAATAAATCAGTCACTCATATTTTTGTCATGCGCTTAAATATAAATAGTCAACCTTATTATTTCAATAAAGAGCCCACACATGCATATTCTCTTTAAATATATAAAATTCAAATAACTCTTGTTGCATAGTAAATCTTTCATCAAAAAAAATTTTTTTCTCATGAAATCCTCTTTTTCCACCTATCAATCATCGGTCATACCACAATAGAAAAGAGGATCGAGTGACTCTTCCTTGTTGACATGTCGGGATATCTCACTCCCATCCCCATAATAAAAATAGAAGTAGTAGTCCAGTCCCAGGCCTATAGAGCTATTTCATTGGCTAGTTGAAAAGCATTTCAATTCAAGCCAATTTCACTTGTCTCTATGGGAGACTCGCTCCGGGCAGGTTCGGATCACTTACAATACACGGCCCTACAAAGGAAGGGATTGATGGCTTAGGAACGCTTTTCAATATAATTCTTTTCTCCGTATTACAGGATCATGAATGCTATTAGTGGAGAGGATGATGGCATACATACTTTGGTCCTTTTAAGAAGTTAAGCTATTAAAACTTCAAATTAATTTTAGAAAATAACGCCGTAATTGCGCAAGTTCTAAATCAAAGTCAAAAATAAAATTATAATAAAACATATAATAAGACTATAATATTCCCTTCATTTCATTTTAATTGCCCAATTTTGTTAGTCGATAAGCACGTTATATTCAATACTCAAGAGGGGGGTGAATTGAGTATATAAGCAACAATGATAAATTTTCGCGGAAGCTTAAATTACTTTGAATTTAAATGACTCAAATGCTTGTACTAGTATTTTTCCAAGGGCTTAAGTCAATTCTTAAGTACTTACAAGGATCTTGTACTTTCCAAAACACTTGTATAAATATAAATAACAAGAATATAAATGAGTTTGAGTTGAGAGAGATAATACACAACGATATATAGTGGTTCGGCCAAACTCTTGCCTACGTCCACTCTTTCCTAATCGCAATTAGGAAGTTCAACTATCCACCAAGCTTCAATAGGTGCTTAACAAACCTCTTACAAATACGAGCACTTGAGATACGCCTCACGGACTAGATCACACCATATACTAACCCACTCCACTCGAAGTAATCCCAACTTCAAGATTTTCCCTTGAGTGCTTAGTATACTCTACGGATCCTTACCGACTATAGTGTATACTCAAATCTCACAATCAAGAATAGCTACACCACTATTCTTTCACAATACAACGTATTGAATGATTTTGAATTGCTCTCTAGAAGAGTATGTGTATACAAATGTAAGCTCTATGAACCAATCAACAATATCTCTCAAATTGTGTATAAAATCACTTTTAAATTGATATGAAATGAAAGTGTAATATCAAGAAGCTTTCTAAATGATCAAGTTGCTTAAATGAGCTTCATAAATATGTATTTATAGGCTCCCAAAGCCTTGTAGCCGTTGGGGTGTGAATGGAATCAAAACATTTTGTCAAACTAGCCGTTTTTGTGCTTTACAGCAGCAGATAATCGATTATCAAGCTTGGTAATCGATTACCATATAGCCGTTGTGACTAAATTTTGAATTTTAAAGCCTGGTAATCAATTATCCTCCTTGATAATCGATTACTTAATGCTGGTAATCGATTATCCACTCTTGATAATCGATTACTTAATGCTGGTAATCGATTATCCACTCTTGATAATCGATTATCATAGGGTTTTGACCAAGAAAACGTTTTCAAACTCTTGGTAATCGATTCTCAACCTTTGCTAATCGATTACCTGAGGGTTTTATGCCTTTTAAACGTTTTAAACATGTAAGAATCAATATCAAAACATATAAGATTGATTCCTACCTAAATGTAGCAAGTAAAACAAGTTTGAAACTTTGTACGGCTATAGTTGTTGTAAAAACATTTCTTTAAAACGAATTTTAGTGAGTGTGTGTGAGAGATATTGTATTTGGTTCTTGATAAGAATTTTTACCTAAGTCCTAGACTCTAAAAGGTCTTCAAGCTTGCGGACTTCGTTTTCTCATCGTTGTTGTTGTTTGCTTTCAAGTGAATCCTCAAACCTTTGGTGGTTGTTTATTAACTCCACAATA
>JASCZI010242400.1:12892-28839 GCA_036250425.1 Stylosanthes scabra | reverse complement strand
ACTCTTTTTCCCTTGATCTGGTTTTTATCCCACAAGGTTTTTCCAGACAAGGTTTTTAACGAGGCAGTGCTCATCATACAGGATATCGTACTCTTTTTCCCTCAGTTAGGTTTTTGTCCACAGGGTTTTTCTTGACTAGATTTTTAATGAGGCATATCCGTAATGGACGTCCAAGGGGGAGTGTTGTGAATGATTGAGGCTGCGGCCACCAATCACTATGCGGCACTATGCCGCATAGTAACCCAATAAATCATGGTCGTCCATTCCTAATCAAGTTACTATGTTGCATAGTAAATGAATCATAGCCGTTCATTCATTTTCATGTAATAGTAAATCTTTTACTATAAATAGGGCTATGATTTCATAAGTTTTTCATATCCAGAAATCAATAAGAATTTTATATTATTTCTTTCTATAGATCTCTCTCTTTCTTTTCTATTATTATCTCTTCTATAGCTTTAATGTTATTATAGTTTCAGTTCTATAATATTTTTAAAATTATTTTATTTTTTCCAGTAAAAATTATAAAAAACTGTATTGTTTAATGGAGAAAAATATTATATATTTTGTTGAGATTAATTTTGATTTAGACCACAGTGCAATTATATCTGTTTTTTAGAATTATCAATCACGAATAAATTTTAAAAAAAAAGTTATTTTTATTGCACAGCATTACATAATTGGATGGATCTACAATCTATCAAAATTAAATTCGCCGTTAATCAAAATTAAAATATATCTATATTAACATTTGAGGAGGGATATGAAAACTAAACCTAATGTATCCAACTACCTAACCCAAGTCCCAACCGTTTGCCAGTGTGTTACTGCTAAGTGTAGCACTCAGCTGATCGGCATTTGCGCTTGGCACACAAAAACAAGAACAAATGGAAATTGCTCTCTTCTCTCCATCCTCACTCTTCGCCGAAGAAGATGACCAGACTCCTACTCGTACTCTCTCTCTCTCTCTCTCTCTCTCTCTCTCTCTCTCATCAATTTCCGTGACAATTGCATTGCATTTCCTAATTGAGTAATTGTGTGTTTCCTTAATTCAGGGGAAGAAGCGGTTGCAGATACTCAAGAAACCTACGTTGAGAGGAACCACCAGTTTCCCGGCATGGTAAACTTTCCATCTTTATCATCATCAATGCCTCTTTAGCAAATTAACCATGTAGGGTCTGTTTTTGGCTGCCCTCAATTTATCAAATTCATCATAGTATCTGCCTATATGCAGTGTTCTATATGAAGCGTTGACTTTTTTATTTTTTAAATAAAGGGATTATGATTATCTAACTGGTTAAGGAGAAATTTTGTTTTATTTTTGTTTATTTATTTATTTATTATTATTATTATTATTATTATAAAAGAAGTTTTGTGTTGGAAAATTTGTCTTAGGGTTTAGGGCACTGTTTAGCAAAACCCTTAAAATTTGGTTTGGTTACTATGAGTTTCTTGTTGCTAGAGTAGCTATGACCTTCTAATACTAGTGTTTGGTTGGTCCAATTGATTCAGCACATATGTCAGTGTAAAATAAGATCTTAGGTTTGAGTATTTCGAACGAAATAGCTAGCTGCTACAGAGTCTTATCCCATAGTGGCCTGACCTGGTACAAACCTAATGGAATATCCATACTAATGTTTTACACCAAGAAATGCTATGACCTTGTGATGGTAATGAGGAAGAATTGCTATAATGGAAAATTGGAATGCAGCTTGATGTGTGTTGGAAGGGTGTAAATTGAGAATGAAGTGTTGTACTGTGCAAAAGATGAAAATTTTTATATCTGGCGAATCTTGTTGCTCAGTTAATCAGGATGATGTAACCATGTCAGGACTTTGTAATCTTGGAAAGAGCCACTGTTTACTTGGATAATCTCAGTGTTACATTGAAGTACATTTCTTTTTCAGGCTAGTTGGCTTAGTGTTTGAGAGAAGATTAGATGTGCTTGGTTGGGATGGAAAAAGGTTAGTAAAAGTTTTCACTTGATTGCTAGGTATGAGAATAACCAAGCAGAAATGAAGTTGTGATGATTAGGTTTCTACACGTTACAAAATTCTGGTCTATCGAATTAGGCAACCGTAATTTCAAATGTTAGAAAGTTACAATTACATGTTTGCAATAGTATGTTTCTATAATTTCGGTACAAAAGGAATGCTGAAAATCTAATACTACTGTCGCCACTTCCACTGTGACTATTTTTGTTAGCAACAGCATTAGCTTGCATTATGCTGGTCTGAGGTGCTTTAAATTTTATCCAGGAGTTGATTGTCCGAGAATTTTCTTTTCATCAACTGAATGCAAATTTACTCTGGCCAGGGACATTTGCATTTGCAGAATGGTTAGTTCAGAACAGATCATGCATTGAAGGACGTCGTGCCATCGAGTTGGGAAGGTAGTAAAATTACTTGGATCTGATTTATTTGTTTAGTGCTGTAGTTATACTCAACTTTTAGAAATCTTGCTGAAAATGTTCATTGTCAAGTGATCTTGACTTGATCCAGTTATGTTTGCATTAATATCTACACCTGTCCATAATCACTCTTTGTTGTACTATTTTCTTCTCTAACAAGACTTGCTGCCATCATTATGGAAATATATTACTATGATCATAATGACGGAACTATGATCCTCGTTGGGGATTAGATTTGTAAAACAAGTTATACACTATATATACATGGTGGTGGTGGTCTGGTTGATGCTATGCTGCATATGATATGGTAGCTACGGTGCCTTAAAAAGTGTTGCTAAAATTACAGTAACACTTTTTTACTATTTAACAATGTTTTTCAATTTAAAAAATAAAAGAAAAAGCGTTACCAAAATGTCAAAAAAATGCGACTTTCATTTTAACAACCTTCAATAGCCACCATGGCCACCTTAACCATAGACACCAAAGATAGACTCCACCTATATATATTTGAAATTCCTTTTGGGGCTCATGTTGCTCTTCTATCGAATTTTAGTGGCACAGGTGCTTTGGCTATATTTCTCCGAAAAGTGTATAATCTTGACATTACCACTTCAGACTATGATGATCAAGAAATAGAGGATAACATAGCTCACAATTGCAGGGCAAATGAAATACCTGTCATTCCACACATAAAGCGTGAGTCATCTTTAGCTTTTAGCTTCCGAGAAGGATTTTATTTAGTTCCCCTATCGATTGTAGTTTAAGTTCCTCAGTATGATAAACAAATATCTGTTATACAATCTTCATCGCCATGTAGTTAACATAACTTGATCCATATGAATAGAGAGAAAATGTGCTTGTTACCTCTTTGCCATCTCCTTCATGTGGATGATATGTTTTCTTGATCATGAAACCTGAAAAGCACTTGAAATTCCATTGTTACCATCTTTAGAAGTGTGTCTATACTATGTTATTAAAATTATCTAGTTCATTGTCAAATTTTATTTTTTTTCATGAGTTTTTTTCTGTACCATTTAATACTCTTTTTTGTCGCTCTTAAAGAAATACTACTTGCTTGTGTTTACAGACACTTGGGGAGACAAGTTTCCAAATACGGACCCTGACTGGGATCTGATCATTGCTAGTGATATCTTATTGTGTAAGATTCTCACCTCCCTCCTTTTTTATATATATAAAATATTACTTCATTGAAATAGTGCAATTTATACATTATGGAGTAGCTCAATAATTAGTTGATGCAGAAGGCAGATAATGAAAACTTAGACCCTATAGTGTATAGTGATTTCAAGCATCTCTAAATCGAGTTGCATTTCATCAAGTTGAAGAAATATTTTTACAAAGGAAGAAGTGTTTAAAATGATGTTTTATTGATTTGAGGAAAGTAAGAAAAATGCTATTGAATGCTGGAATTTCTCCTTAGCTGCAGATGTATATATCAATCTCGATTCAATTGAAAGATATACCTGGAACTAGAGCCAAAATCATCATGGTTGAACTGTGGATCTTATGCTTTTCTCCTTGATGCTAGTGTATTATCTTAAAAGACTATAAAATGCATAGAGGGAATATTGTTTAAATTTTTCCCCCTTACATGCCCCAGGCAAATGTCCTATATTTTTACATTTTTACAGAATTTTCGTGTCCGATATCCATGTCGCTTGTTATATTCATGCTATGCTTCCTAGCAGACTTCCATGATTTGTCACCATTTCATGAAAATAGCAAGATTAGTAACTCTCAAAGTAGCATTAATCTAATTTAGAAGGATTTTTCTTTCTCTTACTAAATATCATGAAATACGTTCCTCGCGATTCTAAATGCTTGCAGATGTTAAACAGTATACAAATTTGATACAAACCATTTCATTTCTTCTCAAATGTTACAAGCCAAGGGATGGGAAAGTGGTTCCTCTATCAAGGAATGATGGTATCATGCTGTTGACACTTCCAATCAACTTGAGTTCTTCAAAATGAGAAATTCTTGCATGCTCCTGGATTACATTTAATGCGTGCTCCAGTCACATTCACAATCACACTTTTTCAAATTTTATATCTACAAGTTAGTAAAGTAAAATCAAGAATGTGGTTATGAATGTTCCAAGAACATGCATTAATTATGTTTTAGGAGCACATATAAGTATTTCTCCTCCAAAATTTGCTTCTTTACTGAGTCTCGAATACTTGTGCTAGCAGGGGGTGGAGTGTTACCATGGCCAGCCTTTTTAATGAGCTGGAGACGTCGAATTGGGAAGGAAGACGAACAACTTTTCTTCAATGGTTGCGAGAAGGCCGGTTTGGATGTGCAGCATATCGGATCGCGTGTATATTGCATCAAGCCTATTGGAATCGATGAATCAAGAACAAAAATTTGATTGAAAAACAAGTAGTAAAGTATGCCAAGGAACACAATGAGGTGGGAAATTCGAAGGTTGGAACATTAACTAAGTGTCTTGTGCTGTGGTCATAGTGAGGTTTCTGTAGTTTTAATTTGCAACACTTAGTTTTTATTAACAATTTTCAAATTGTAGCTTGAGGTGCAAGTAAATCATGTCACAATTTATGTCTTGTCTAATTGTCATGTTCTTAGTTTTATTTTCATTGTCAGGATTATGTTGTCCTTCCTATGTTCCCTTGTATGTATTCGCATATGTTATTTTTTGTTGCATTATGGCTAAGTTTGGATCCTGTCCCAACTCCCAAGATAGAAATACATACAAATACATTATTGCTAAGATTATGCAATTGATGGCTAAGTTTGGATCCTGTCCCATATCTTTATACTTTGCATCTTGATGTTAAATAAAATTAAATTTGAATTCTAGAAAGAGGATCACAATTCGGATGCTGGAAACTCCAGTTTTTGTCTCTAAGTTGCAAGACTTTTTGGGAATTGGGAGTATACATACCTGAATATGAGAGTTATAGGATTTCATTAGATCATTTGTGTACATATTTCAAAACTTAAATTGATGATACATTTTTAGTATAATTAGCCGTGGCTCGGTATTTTGGAGTGCGAAAAAGGAGAGGAAATTCTAAAAGATTATTCTTTTACAATAATTTTATTTGCACACCAACATTAGCCACCGGTGTATAATATGCATCAAAATATAAAATACATACTAAAAATAAGTTAAATTACACATATATTTTATATTTTGATGCGTATTATACACCGGTGGCTGATTTTGGTGTACACCTAGCATAATTATTTTTTTTAAGTATTAACTCTTAGTTATGAAATATTTTAATTTAGAAATAGAATATTCTATTAATTATAACTCTTTTGTACACCAGAAACTTAATTACATAAAAGTGATATAAAGACCAAATAAAAAAGAAAAAATATATATATAAAAACTTAATTATAATATAATAAAATTATAGGACAAACAAAATATTTTAACTTATCTTTTCTTAGTGTTAAAACGATATGATAATATATTTAAAATGAGAATAATAAGAACAATTTATCTCAATTGAAATTTTTATTTCATCACAAATTCACAATAATGTTTATGTTCATACCATTGCTTGATAAATTCCTTTTAACATGAGTCCAAAATCCATAATAGAAGTTTACACTTAAAATCAAGAACAAGAACATAATTGAACTGTGAAGATCTATTGACAATAGATATCCACAACTCTCTTAAAAATCAATTTGAACTCTTACTCAGCGAAAAGTATTATATATATTTTATACGTAATATATATTTTATACATAATATATATCCTAATTTCAAAAAATCACTCTTTGCGGTGGCTCTGTTTGTAGTGAAGACGACAAATTATTAATTTATTTATGTATTTATTTTGTCACAATTTTATGTGGTGATGATTTCGGTAGTCTTAGGAGCTTTGACTCTTGCTCTGTCTCTTCTTTTAAACAGAGATATGGTATGATAGGTACGGATTTGATGACAACTCAAATCCAATGGACCGTACTTTTGTATGAAAATAATTATTGATAAGTCATAAGTATCATTTTTCATATAATTTCTTACAATGCTACGTTAAATATTCATTTAGGAATTTAATAATTAAGTTATTATTTAAAATTAAAAGAGTTATTATAAAAAAATTAAACAAATAAAATAAAAATATCATCCACAGAATATTTATATTGTCATTCTAATTCATATTAACTTCTTATTAATCATTATATGTTGGCTCTTTAATCTTTTTCAAAAATTAATTATATCTTTATCGCTCATTCTCATTAGACTCAAGATACATTTAAATGTATGTAAAATCATACATGCAGATTATTTTCCTATTAGCATTATTAGTTACATTATAAAACAATTATTATTGTAAATGAAATTGATGACATTCTTGATATGGAAATTTTTTTTAAATAAATAAAATTAAATTTATATTTACCAAAATTCACAACGTTTTCATTTTCCATTCTATGGCGGTATTAGGTTTATTTCAATACTGCCTTAGGTGGGTATTGGGTTAAAACGATTTTAAAAAATTTGCACCAATACCGGCCTAAGGCCCCAGTACTACCTTAGAGCGGGACTGAAATCTATTGCCTATATAAAAACAACAAGGTGTGCAATTGCTTAAAAAAACATTCTCGAGCGCTCCCACCAAACAAAAAAATGGCACAAGAGTTATTTTATTTCGCAGTACATCCCAATGGTGTCATAGTTCGACGAGAGAAAGGGGCGTCTTTTGAGTCAAGCGCTCCAATGATGTTTGCGCAAACTCGCGTGGATATATTGGTGGAGCTGAAACAGTTTATTCTGACTCATCTTGGGCCGATAGGCGGTCGGGAGATTGGTCATCTGGCATATCGTTTTCAGGACGATTACTGCGGATAATCGATTAAAATACCGACCTTCTTGGATTAGCGAGGATAGCTATGTATGGATGACGTTCGAGGTGCATAAGAGGGTCATGGACGACAAGGTTATAGAGTTCTATGCCGAAGTGTGTCACGTTGGAAGCTCTAGCAGGTTCCGTCCGCCTAGCCCATCAACCGACCCCGCCCCAAGCCATGTTCTCGCATTGGAAGACGTAGTCATGCGGGATTATAACTCCGGGGAGGATTCAGACTATGAGGAGGAGTCCTCGTGTCATAGCACGGAGGAAGACGAGGAGGTGCCGAACACCCCGGCTGGATGTCCCCGACTAGTCCTCCCTGCACCGCTGCCCATCCCTGACCTCGCACAGGTACCATGTTTTTTTCAGCAACTAAACATTGATACTAGGCATGTAGAGGATCCGACGATGGAGGCCGTTGATGATAAGTACAACACGGATGGGGGAGTTGAGTTTATGGTGGGTCACAAGATGCAAAATCGCGAGGCTGTACTCATGGCGGTGAAGAATTATAGCATTCGAAGAAATGCCGAGTACAAGGTCGTCGAGTCGGATCGATTGAAGTATCACTGTCGGTGCAAGCATCACGCAACTAGGTGTCCATGGATGATTCGAGTGGCTCTACGACAGAATTTGGGATATTGGCATGCTACGGTTTTATGTGTTGTGCAGTTAATTTTATTACATGTAATCTATTCCTAATCTACCTCTGTATTGGCATTGTTCATGAGCACATTATTGGGTTGTTTATGCAGGGAGGTGCGAAAGATAGGTCCGCCGCACACTTGTTTGGCACCCGTCATGGCGGAAGATCACTCTCAGCTAGACAGCACATTGATGATGAATGTCATGTTGCCCCTGGTGAAGAAGACAAATCCTTCGGTGTCGGTCCCTTTGTTGCAGAGTGCTGTTCAACAGAGTTATCATTTCAAACCATCCTACAGGAAATTGTGGATGGCGAAGAAGAAGAAGGCGATGTTACAGTCGTACGGAGGTTATGAAGAGTCACACAACAGAGTTCCGTTTCTGCTTCAAGCGTTCCAGGATTTTCTGCCCAGAACTGCAACTGATTTCGAGGTTGTTCGTTACTATGAGGGGAACATGTTAGATCATGACTCCAGTCAGTTTGACAAGGTGGTTTGGGCTTTTCCATCGTGCATCGAGGCATTCAAGCATTGCAAGTCATTCGTATCGATTGACGGGACACACTTATATGGAAAATATGTCGGGGTGCTCTTGATCGCTGTGGCACAAGATGGCAACGACAATATTCTGCCAATCACATTTGCCACAGTTGAGTCGGAGTCGACAAAATCATGGTCTTTCTTCTTTAAGAATATGAAGTGGCACATCATTCCTTGGGATGGTGTGATGATCATCTTCGACAGGTCCAATGCAATCCGAGCAGCCCTGAATGACACGAACAACGGATGGGCTCGTCCTGCAGCACAACATGAATTTTGCGTGAAACACATGACGGAAAATTTCATGAATCGGTGTGGCAACACTGAGGAAAAGAGGTATTTGAACAATGCAGCATACAGTCCGTCACTGAATATATATTCAGTTAATAGGATGAGTAGAGTAGAATCCATAAAAAAATACTTATCGAAAAAAGTGATCCATTGAGTCATACTAAGTATATTTTAATTCTATTGATTAATTCTATTGATTATAGACTATCTTTATAACAATATAAGACAAAAATGAGATAAAAATGTTGTATTTTCCAGTACGTCATTATGGATTGTATTAGTTTTTCTAGTGGGTATTCTTAATTCTATCATCTCTTGAAACTATTTCTTATAGATCTAATCTTTTGGAAATTAGTTGGAATATGTTCTTATCTATTAAGAGGTTTTGGTTTACGCATCCTATTGCAACAAATGCTTGTCAAAAGGCATTTGTAACTAATTGTGTAGGGGATTTTGGTTTATTATTAGGTATTTTAGGTCTCCAGAGATGTACGCATGCGCTAGCCGGATTAGAAAGGATCTTTGGATGAAATATGTCGACGAAGGTCGTTGCTGGGGACATATGACAACCAACATTTTCTTCTTGAAAATGAAAAATAATTCTAACATTGTGGATTTTGGTAAATGTGGATTTAACTTTATTTATTTAAAAAGTTTTTCCTTCTTGATATGGTTAAAAAAAATGTTTATTTATCATTAAAATTTTTTAGGAATTATTTTTCATATCCTAAGGGTCAAATTATTTTTTTTATTTAATTATAACATACATTTATTGGCATATACAATATAGTTCTCAAATGTCTCTAGCATATTTAATTTGATTATAAAAAGATAGTTAAGGAAATTTCTTTGTACAAATTTTTATTTTCAGAAAGTTTCTGTTTCCGGCTCAATTCAATACCAAAAGTTATCATTAGAGGTTTAGTTACTTAACATTTATAATGACAAGAAAATAAATTTTATAATGATATTCTATTTCCATTTCTTTCTATTTATGTCATCCTATCACAATAAATACCTATGACTTTTGCTGCTAAGTATTCTCTAGTAATTACATCATTATTGTTATATTTTGTACCAAATTAGTTCGTATACAAAAAATATTTTATCTTTTACTTTAAACTTTGTTTAATAAAATAAGAAAGAACTGTTAATTTTAAAAAAAATTGATAATATTTTATATAAATAAATAATTTAAATTAGATGTTCTATTTTTTAAAATTTTTAATATTATATTTTTAAAAAAAATACGATTGTTGACTTAGTTTTTGTTGATTATTCATACTTTATCTTTCAATAATTATTATATTAACGTTCATTTCTTAATAAATTAAATAACATGATGAAGAAAACAAGATTAAAGACTTATTTTTTACTTGTGTTTTTATTCTTAATTTTTTCTATTCTTAAAATTTTATAAATGGAAAAATAAAATAAAATAAATCACGCCACATACTTAGCAAATTGTTACCTTTGAAAGGAAAAGAGGAAGTTTCCTAGAAGGTGTGTTTGCAGAGTTTTTCAGTTTTAGTTTTCAGACCAACATGATAGCAGTGCAATGGCATGCATGGGATACTGTACTCTGCAGGTGACGATTTGTGTTTGTTGGTCATTTTATTGGCGAGAGTGATGTGTAATGTTGCAAGGCAGATCTAATTCCGATAGGAACTTAAAACCAGTAACCAAAGACAATGTTGTAAAGCAGATCAATTCCAATAGGAACTTAAAACCAATAACCAAAAACAAAATGCTAAATAAAATGTACTGAGTGAAAACTATGACAATATTTGAATCTATTTGAATATTTTCATAGTGTTTGAAATTTGTTTGATTTATGGACATAAATATAAAAAGATTGTTGCTCATTTTAATTTATAAAACTGATTTATAATTGATTTGATCTCTAATATTTTTTTAAAATAAATCTTTGATTTATACAGTAGACAAACTTTAATTTCATATGTAGCTTAGAGTTGAATTATTACATGATAAGAATAATAGAATACCATCAATATCAACTAGTTATTATTATAACATTAAAGTGACATTTTTATCAATATTATAGAATTATGAGACAAATTTTTTAATGGAACAATTAATTTATTTAATTTTTTTTAATTTTGAAAACTAAAATAAAGTTTACTTTAATATAAAAATGTTAAATATACATACTTAATAAATTAGTAGTTAATATATAAGTATAAAAAACAACAAAAGAAATTTTATTAACACGATAAAGATTTTTTATATTTTTTATCCTTTTAAAAGATATAGACAAAATACTAGGATACAAATTTTAGTTTTTTGCTGCATTATTATCTAATTGTTTACTTGAAAGATAGCTTTGACACACTTTGTTAATGCACAACAATTAGAGAGTACAATTGTACTCATCTTCACGTAATAATTATAGATTAACTTAATTAATATATGAAATTAAATGAATTCAAAGATGATTTCTTATGGTAAAAATGTGTATATTTTAAATAGGCTAGTGATGTTCATGATGATACTATGATAAGTATGAATTGATGCTGAATAAGGAGTTTGAGAATTAGATAAGGACATGTAACAAAGGGCAGTGACATGGATTGATATGTCCTTGTGTTATGGTGAATCTTTTCGAGCATAGTGACAAATTGACAATGATAGAACAAATTATTATTAGAATTATGAAAAATGGTGGCTATATAAGAAACATTATCTTCCCAACAAAAAGAAAACATAATAGAATATTAATATGTGCTTACTTATATAAGGTGCCCCATTTTATGCATTGTAAACTAAATCAATTTTAAATGCTTATGGTTTAATGATTTGATTATGGTTTAAATGATTTGATTATGTGATTTTGGGTAACCAAGTATGCTAAATAAAATATTATTTTGGTGTAAAATAGTATAAAAAATTACACATAAATAAAGTTCTATTTGATATTGAAATAGTCTTCTATTTAGTATAAAAATAAATGACTTGATCGGCCAAATTCACTTGTTTACATAAAATTATTTTGATATTCATGTTTTAATTGAAAATTTAGACTGGATTGAAAAAATATTTGGTCCAATTAATTAAGCATATTTGTATATCAAAATCAGCTACTAGCGTATAATACGCATTAAAATACAAAATATACAATAAAATGAATTAAACTACAAATGTATTTTCTATTTTAATGTGTATTATATATTGGTGGCTATTTTAGTGGCTAATTTTAGTGTACATGTAGAATAACCATATATATATATATATGAATGATGTTACGGAACTAATATTAGAGAGCCATTAAGAGTCAATAGTTAAGTTATCATCCAAAATTTATATAAGTTATCATCCATAACTTATATATCAAATGATTAAGTTATCATTCAAAATTTATATAAGTTATCATTCATAACTTATATATAATATATATTGACTCCCTGTTAGTCTGCGTTGGTTTTCTAGTATATATATATATATATATATCAAATACTTATACAAATATGTGAATAACTACTGCTCATTAACTTGTAAAATAATAGCGATATATGAGCAAATTAATAATAGACGACTAATTAAACAAATAAACTTCTATTATTTATTAGAGAAAAGCTACATGAATAAATTATTTTATTATCTAAGTTTTTTTTACTGTAATGCTATATATGTATATTTATTTCGGTTAATTAAGTCATTTATTTTTATACTAAATAGAATAATATTTTTGTGTTAAATAATACAAAAAATAGCATCGAAATAAACTTTTATTTGATATCGAAATAATCTTTTATTTAGTATAAAAAAAATAACTTGATTAGACTTTGTTAAACAAAATAGGTGTACAACTAAAATTATTGATTTTTCTACTATATGTAATGAATTTTGTAAATTATATTGTGTCTAATTTTGTGTTATATAAAATATTTTTTAGATTGTGTTTTAATATTTTATGTTATATTTATATGTTTCAATTTAGTAAATTTAAACGAATAAAATCTTAGATTATTTATCATAACATATGAGGTAATGATAAAACTATCTGATATAATATAATAACTAACTACATTTTGTTATTACTGCATCTGCATTTACAAATAAACATATATAATTAAGCACAAAAATATTTACTTTGCAAGAAGAAAATATAAGGCTCTAGTATATTATTGACCGATGAATAACAAGATTCTTTTGTTACCATGTGATTTCAATTTTTTTAACTTTATTTTATTTTAATTATATCTATTTGATTGAATAATTTATATTGGGCATGACAAATGCACATGTACCATAAACAAAGTGACAAATACACAGATATCGAAGGAACTTCATCTGTTCTGCTGCTATTGCTCCTGTGAATAAAAGAGTGCGGTATTGTTATTTTAAATGTATATATTTTGTTTTTTCAAATCGTCGCTATTTATTGGAATTTTTTTCAGTGATATATAGAACCGTCGTTGTATTATTATATTATGAAAAGTTTTTCGTTGTATCTATGTAATAAATTAAATTATTAGGAATGATAAATAATTTCATAAACGTAAGACATATCATGCCTCAATGATTAAAAATGTTAGAAGAGATGGTTTCTCATTGTGTAATAAATATATAATAATAAGAGAAGCAGTAAATGCTTAAAGATATACAATAATATTCGTGAGAGTAGGTATATAAAGAGATCAAAATGATTGAAATAATGGAAAATAGATGTGGCCAAATAATTATATTTGTCAGTTCATCATAAGGTACCAACATTAATTTGACTGATAAATTATTTTCAGGAATGTTATCTTTGAATTAATTAATGGATAACATTCCTTATATTTCATAAAGCTGCTGCATATTTTAAAAGAATAATGTTCTAAATCATCAGTCCTATAAATTGTTTTTTTGTCGGAAATCTTGCTTAGCTTTCTGATAAATTTTAATTATTAAATTAGTTTTTAATTTTTTATATATTCTATTAGATATATATATTTTTCTCTTTTCTCATAGGTTAATAAATTTGCATATCTGTAGAGATTGATGTGAAAATTTTCAAAAATTTTATCTTTTTTTAAACAATGATGTTACACTAATTAGTTTAACTTAAAATCTAAAATGTTTGACTAAAAATCTATGTTTTACTAAAAATATTATTTCTTAAACATTGATGGCAATATTTGAAACGCAAATTTCAGTCGAATAATGTATGATCTAGATAACTTCTTGCAATTATAGATCCTATAAAAATAATTTAAAGGAAAACACTCATCATTCAACTACTTTTTTCTACTGATAGATTAACTGACAGCCTTAAAATAATATAACCAAGATTGTGAATAATATAATGTTTCATATGCATTCGCCAAGTGGGCATACGCCAAAACATAATATATACCTAATTCAACCTAACCAAGAAAATAATAGAACCCTTTAGATTGTGAATGTGGAGCTACCCATATATTATATTATATACAGCTAGAACAAGTAATTAAAGAAATGGAGGACTGTACCTTCTTAAGGAAAGTAAAATTAGCTACTATACTAATAAGCTTTTCTTCTAGAACTGGTTCACAAGTTTTTGTGAAATTATATTAGGACAAATGTGAATACACATATACTACATAGGGGTAAAAGAACATACACTTTTTAATTTTATGTTTTAATTTATTACTGTCACAAAACACAATAGCAATGTGTCTGTTGGATCACTTTTTATTCTATATATAATATAATAAAAACAAAAAATAATTATAATTTAATAACTAAAGGATATATAGAAAATATATATAATTTGAAAGGACTATATTTGACTCTAAAGACTAAAATAATTATTATTGCAAAGTAGTTATTATGATAAAGATTTTACTTTAAGTACTATATAGAAGGTGAAAACTGAAAAGTCAAGTAACATTGTTTTATATAAAATTGACAGTTAAGAATTACTAGATAACTAATTTATTTTCTCGTGTCTTGTGAGAAAAATTAAATTAAATTCAAATTATAAAATAACTAAAATAGTATAAAGTCACAAAAAAATAATATATAATTTATGAATAGAGATAATAACAAATTGATTATTAAAAAAGCATGTATTTTTTTTATTTTCTTTCTTTCTCTATAAAAATATTTCTTGTCACTATTATATATATTTCTATCACAAATTCTTATTTAATTCTTAACTATCAATTTTATATAAAAACAACCGCATATTATTTCGCCCTACCAAAAATTTCTTATCTTTGTGGGCTTGTTGCAGCATTTATATTTGTACTTTGGTACAAAAGAATATTACGATTATTTATATGATACAAAATGAAGAAGGTTGTATATCTAGAGCAAGCTTAGAAATCATATCCTAAATCAAGTAAAGAAAACCCTTAATCTTTTTTAAAATTTAATTTTCATAGAGTTTTACATAAACATTTAATCAGGTGTTACTACATTATAAAAAATAATTAATTTTTAAATTTATTATTTTTAAAGTCATATAAATACATAAATTTAATTAAATGACATTTGATAATACATTAAAACTAAATTTTTTTTTATGGGTAATAGCTTGACTAACCTCTTAGATAAAACAGGACAATTATTTTAAGTAAATTAAATAAAATTAAGTTGCCTTCTGTTTCGAGGAAGGTTACTACATATGTATATATATACTGCATTTGCATGGCCGTACATCAGTGGCTTTGCACTTGTGCATGTACCTTTTACGTTACTATATAAACAGTCAAATCAACGTGTTAAATACTTTATTTTTTTTTTAAATACTCAGTTCACAATTTTTTAAGGACAATATATAACTCTATTTTAACAACTGATCGATCTGACAATCACTAAGTACAGATAGAGAAAATTATGTAGTTTAGTAGCTTTAGTATCTCTTTCTATTTTAAATAGTGCATGTAAACTTGATATAGAGATTTTTTTGTCATCTATAAATAATTTCTTTTATTAAAATTTTAATCTATATTATTATTGTTGTTATAGTTTTCATAATATATTTAACTGCCCAAGCAAATAAAATACGTTCTTCTTTTTTTCTTTTAATTTCATTTGAGATTAAATATACTAAATATTTGTGAATATTCAAAACAAAGGGGAAAAATACTAATTAAATATAGTCAAGCTATTATTCCATCACTTTATAGTAAAAACTTGATAAACTATAAATATTTTATATAAGTTAAAAAGATGGCATCTTCGGAGTAATTTCTAACATCTCTTCACCGTACCTCA
>JASCZI010242399.1:0-26806 GCA_036250425.1 Stylosanthes scabra | reverse complement strand
CTTTCTTTCTTGATAATTGATCTTATTGATTAGTAACAACTTGTGTTTAAAGATTGCTTTTCTTGACATGTTTTCTTGTTGTTGCATGATTCTTTATTGCTTCTTTCTTTAGTTTCACATTAATCTTTGATTGATACCTGGATCTACTTAAAGGAATTGATTAAGAATATTGCTTGATCCACCTTTCCTCGAGGGAACGATACCCACTCACAAGTGGTATTACTTGATCTGGTGCACTTGCCGGATTATGACGAAAGAATTTGTCGCATCAGAATGTTATAGATAATATTTTAAAATTTTGTTATAAATTTATAATTAAACATGTTTAAAGTAATAATCAAACATATTCAAAATCATATTTCAAAATATAGTTATAATCAAACACTCTAAAAGTAATAATCAAACTCAATAATCGAATTCAAAACTCATGTTCAAAATTTAGACTCATATTATATTAAAATTATAATCAAACACATTCTAAATTATATTTCAAAATACAGTTATGAAGATTCCTTGAGAGGGGGTGAATCAAAGAATGCAAATGCTTTTTCGAATCAGGAGATAAAATTGCAGCGGAATCAGGAGATAAAACTCGGTTTTGTCTCTTAACGACAAAACAGCAAACAAACTTAAAAGAGATAGAGTAGAAGAAGGACACCACGATATATACTGGTTCGATCTCCCCACTTGAGATCTACGTCCAGTCTCCACCACTCACAATGGTGGAATTTTCACTATACTTTGTTCAAGTACAAACACCAATTTGAGAGCACAGTCCACTCTCAAAAACCTCTCACCTAAGCTTCACTCACTTAGGATTTTTTTTCACAACTAAACCACCTAGTTGTAACTCTCAACAAAAATTAAAAACAATGAACTTAATTTGCCCTTTTGAATACAAGAATGACACTAAGACTAAGGCAAAGTAACTAAAACAAAAATGAGAGAATATTAAGCTCAAAAAAACACTTCTTGAAAGTAGATTATATTGCTTTGTTCGTGTTTTTGTTGCTGCAGAATGACTTCCATATATAAGATGGCTTGGCTTGGTGAATACTTAAGGTAGTTGATCAATAACCGTTAATCCTTGACTTAGTAATCACTCAGCCTTCTGATTTGTGCTTGCTGGCCAAGTTGATGAAGCAATAAAAGCATTCCTTATTTAATATGATAATAACGTTGTATGCAAGTATATCTTCAATGTATATGAATTGTTTCCAATAAAGCTTTTCTTGGACATTATTTTGTTTGATCTGCAACATAAATACAATGAAAGTGAGTGCACATTTTAAATTCAAAATTCAAATACCTTCCTTTATAATAGCAATTACGGCACGTTGGTCATAAGCAAGAAATTAGCAACCACTTTATTCTAATTATTTCTTCAATAAAGAGTGTTAATATCAGTAATACACTTAATTCCATATATAACTAGAAGTACTCAATCACTTTTAATTCAAATATTAAATAATAGCATGATTGTTACCTAAATAATTCAGCACTTATAATTTTATATATATCCAAATTACTCAATCACATATAGTCACAAATAAAATATGATTTGCTTCCAATATATATCAGATAATGAGAAATTATATAGAATAAATTTAATGTTTGTCATCATCAAATGTTCAATATTAACTTTGAACTCAACAAGTTATAATCAAACGCTCACAAAGTAATAATCAAACTCAATAATCGAATTCAAAATTCAGACTCATGTTATAATTTGATTATAATCAAACACTGTTCAAATTATACTTCAAAATTCAATTATAATCAAACATTTCTTAAACAGTAATCAAACTATAAAATTAAAATTAAAATTAAAATTTAAACACATACTATAACTATATTATAATCAAACATGCTCTAACTTATATTATAAAATTTGGTTATAATCTTGAGATGGGAGGTGAGAATGGTCAAGGAGTAGGATATCATAAGGGTGTGGTCAATCAATATGAAAGAATGCTTTGAGGTGTGGATGGATAAAAAGGTGGAAAGAGATGTGCATGACGTGTGGAGCATGGTTTTCTTTGCAGTTGTGTGGGATCTTTAGAACATTAAGAACAAAATTATCTCCAATAATGAGGAATGAAACATGTGGTTTTTTAAGCTAAAGGTGATATCCTATTTTGCAATTTGGAACAATGACCTAAAAACAAAAAGGGAGAAGTGTTTACTCAGGGATTCATCATTAGTTCTAGCTTTCTTTCTTTCTTTTTTCCATGCTTTGTTGCTTTCATTGATTTAGTGTTGTTTTTGCCAAGGTTATTTATTTTGTTTCTGATTTGTTCCTTCCCTCCTGAGCTCCTCTTGGAGTTGGCTTGAACTTTATAATACAAAAAAAAATTGATTATAATCAAACAAGGAAAATAAAGATCACCAATAATTAAAAAGAAACCGAAATCCAACATAAAAGGCAGAAGCTAGCAAAGGATAAAGTTGTTGCTAAAGCCTAAAAGAGAAGAGTGAAACACATAACTCATTCGGGATTTGAAGGGTGAGGAGAAGGTGACGTGTAAGCGCGTGTCTTACTTGAGATTGGGATTGATTTTTCAGTTTTGGATATAGCAAAGTATATACGTATTTTTATACGATGGCTTATTTTAATATGCAAATAGCACAACTCATTTTATAAATACTTTTTTAGCATGTTTTATGTATCATCATTTGCGAATTGTAACTAAACCGTTATTTTTCGTCATTTAATTTTTCATTAACATTGTTCAATCTAATACTCCCCACGCTTTTCTATAGTAGTACTTTGAAAAAATCTATTCAAAAAGGTGTCTAACTAGCATTTTTTAGCCTTTTCGTACCCGTTTTATTTTTGTAGCTGATAATACATAGTTCTTTTTTTAAAATATTTGTGTGATGTTTTATTAAGAAAATTATGGCTTAAATATTTTTTTCTTACAATATTCCTCAACATGATAATGCAATGAATATTTTGTCATGGATCGAAACTCCGCTTAAGAGTTTGCCGTTTGTAAGTGAATTACTATATATATATATATAAGGCAACACTTACATAAGCGGGTTAGTGAGCTAATCATTAAATTAACCTAACTTAATTTGATTGGTTTAAATATTTTATGAGTTAATTATAAAATGGTATTTCTTTTTTATATTCACGTTCTGGGTTTTATTTAATATAATAATATTCATTGATATATTTGAAAAAAAGTTTAGTACTATGAACAATTTAAATATGAAACGCCTCCGCATATCTACAGTTACTTTAGACTTTAGAGTTTGTCGTAATTGCTAGAAAATAAACATAAAAGTTAAATAATTTCATTTCATATCATTTCATAGACTAAAAAAGAATATCAATTCATTACAATAATAATCAAAGAATTGTTCATCAGTTTACATACACAACAGATATTTCATTTCATTATTGCACAAAGATGTATAAGGATGCCAAATTGAAAGAACTAATGAATCTTATGTGCTTGAGAAACAGTAGTAGCAGATTCATCATTCATTATTCGAATCAGATACCCGTGATGAGTTTTTCTTGCTTTGTTGCTTCTTGTTGGAAACCCATGAGAAACACCCACTTGAAGTTTGGTCCTTGGGCTTCAATTTCATCATCACTTTTTCTTCTCCTTCACCTTCTTCTTGTTCTATCTTCTTCATCTTCTCCTTGTACATCTTCCTAATCGCGTATGCTTCAGCCAGAGAAGTGCCAAATCCTAACGAAGCCATCACCAATAACAATGATAGCCAAGTAATTGAAGGTTTGCGAAGCTCTGATCTTCTCGACACCTAAAGGTGGTAATGGAACACGAAATATAGTAGAGAATACAGAGTACCAATAACCAGCAAAGCTAAGCAAAAGAGAAAGGATGTATATATATTGCAAATTAGTTCAGAAGAAAGACGGGCTTGGTTTGCTTTATATAGAGAGTTGAATTGGCTTGGGGATCAAGCAAAAAAAGCCATCCAAATATATATCCCATTATTATTAATTGCCATTACTATTACGTCATTGCTAACGCAATAATGGGCTAAAAGAAGTTAATTAGTAATGGTGAGGTTCAAGTGGTTCAACCATGAACCAAACCAAATCGATTTGTTCGACCAGCTATTAAACCGTGCGATTTAGGATAAAAGCCAGCAGTAAGTTAACCGGTAAACTATACTGAAGAAGTTGGTCAAAAACTCATAAATCAATTCAATCAATTGAATTGATCTAGTTTTTAGCCGTTAATCAATTAAAAATAATAAAAATACAAAGAAATTATTTTTAAGAAGATATATGTTTATACATAAAAGATAATATTTTTGTTTATCATGATATCTTTCAACCCGACAAATTAATAATTAATCAATCTCATATTAAAATTGTATGTACTTATAGATTTATCAGTGACATCGATACTTAATTAAGCAAATAAGTGAACTAATCATTCAAACTATTCATGTTATTTAAAATTTTATATGCAATAAATCTCAATTGAACTATGATTGAACTTTTAAATTTTTAGATTTTTTCTTTTACCGATCTTTTTTTTATAGTATTTTTCATCTGACAATTAATGACTAATGCATTGTAGATTATAAATTTATTTATGAGTTTATTATTGGCTAATAAATTAATATATACAGACGCAAAAATTCATACTAACAATGCTTGCTTAAGCTAATTAGTAGACTAAATATTACATCAATCCAACTTGATTTCTAATTTTCACGGTTTTATGGCCGGTCCACCTACTAACCTTCCCTTAAGGAGTAGCAATTGGCAAAATTTAATTTGTATTGTGTAATTGTTGTATTATCAACAGTGGTAGTGTAACTTCCAGACAGGCAGCCATCCAATTATCCAAATGCCAAAGGAAATAAACGAGTGGCTTCCTAGCCTGCCACTTACTTGGTGCGTAACGTTGACCAATTGGCGACAGTTTCATGGGACGGAGTCAAAAAATAACCAAGAAACTCTTTTTCTGTCTTTTTTTTATTTTTTTCTCCCTTAAGAAATGTGTGCTTAGTTTAGTAATACTATATTATTTTAATTTTAAAATATTGATTTAGAACTATTTAAACAAAATAAAAACGAAAATAATTCTATTCAATATTTTAAAACCAAAAAACACATATTTATGATAGCTTTCTTTATTATTATTAATTTATTCCTCTACAATATATCAATATCACCTAAGGTGTACTCTAGTCAAAACAAAATAAAACATTTTGCTTTAATAGATGTATTAAAATTTCAACTTTTTTTCTGTATATATCTTTTTAATTAATAATCTTGACATGTACTCTATTATATTTATACCACTAACACTTACTAAACTCAATTTATTTTTTACTCAATGTTAGTGGTATATATTTAAAAAATATTTTTTTACTCAATATTAAATTAATCAATCTCACTACGCATATACCTTTATAGTAAACATACATTAAAAAGTAATGCTAGGAACTAACGTTAGGGGACTAATAAAGAATTAATAAGTATAATTAGGGAAATAGTAGATGATAAAAGAAGAGAGAAAAAAGAAAAGAAAATAATATTTTTATAGAATGTAAATTTGATATCTACAGTTGTATAAAAATAGCATTATTCTAAATTAAATAATGTGTTATCACGACTAGACTTTTTCGATCATGATAGATAGCCATAAACATATGAAATAAATAAACATAATTAACTAAGAATACTCTCACTTGTAAGAGAGTGTAAATCACATCCCAAACTCAATTAATACAATTATTCCTTCCACAAATGTCTCCTTTCCTTTAATTACATTCAAAATTAATTTCAAATTGTAAAATCACATCACGTTCCAAATAAAAACTTAAGAACTTCTTAATATTAAAACTAAAAAATATATTCAAAATCTTATTTTGTAGGTTGGTGAAAATATAAAACATTTTAAAATGTTTGTTTTAAAAAGACTTAATGATCTCACCCTTAGAAAAAAAAAAGAATATAATATTAATTTTAATTTTTATATAATTTTTTATTTCATTTAAATTTTCTTATATTTATAATTTTCACGGTTGTTTTTTAGTTCCATAATAAAAAAAAAGTTCGTTTTTTATTAAAACATTTATAGTAATTATGGATCTTATATGTATGAAATTTATAAATATATACGAAATTTCAAACCTATAACATTTATAATTTTATATACATAACATCCATAATTATATATATATATATGGATATTATATATTTATCTTTTCACTTTCCCATTCAAGTTAAATATTTTTAATTTAATATTTATAATTTTATTTATACCTATAACATCCATAATTTTATCCATAATTTTGTATATGAAATTGTAGACGTTATATATATATGAAAGTATGGATGTTATAGGTATAAATAAAATTATAAATATTAAAAATATTTAACTACTTCCTAATTATTGAACGAAAAATTAAAAAGATAAAGTTAATGGGTTAAATTAAAAATATATATATATAAATTCGGTTGAAACTTGATACAAGAATAAAAATAGAAAGAATCCATTAATTTATAAGAATCGCTATTAGAAAATAATAGTTTTACTAATAAATGTAAAGTGGCGTAGTTCAAAAAAAAATGTAAAGAGACGTAGGGAAGAAAATAAAACATTGCAACCAATAAATGTTATAGATATATGTTATAAGAAAACTTAATTACTCTCGCTTAGCGCGTGTATGTACTCAATTCCCAAAATTTGAAAACACGCTATTTTCCTTCACATTTTCTCTCTCCTTCTCATTTTCTCTCTCCTTCCCTTTTCCTCTGCAACTCCTCCTCCTTTTCTTCCTCATTCTTCTTCCTGCTACTATATTGCCATCACCGTCATATTGTTGCTATCGTCATCGTTGTTGTTGCTGCTGTTGTCAGGGGCGGTTCCAGAAAGTTAACTCTGCGGGGGCCGAAAATAGGGTTAAAATTAATCCCGAATTGAGTTAAGTCCCTGAGTTAGGACTATCAATCTCGGCTAACAAAAATTGAATTCGGTTCATGACTCAATTCAAAAAATAATTAGCAATTTTATATAAAAATATTCATGATTCGTTAAATTTTAAATAAAATAAAAAATATTACAATTCGAATACAACATAAAAAATAATGTATTATTATTGTGAGCCCCGTGATTTTTTAACCACGACCTTACCAATTAAATTGAGCATTATGGAGTACAATTAGGAGTTGGAAAAATTACGCGTTAGTAAAGAAAATGCCATTTCGGACGCAAACCCGAACACCTTTGTTAAAAGTTTGGCCCGAAACGGACCAAACCGCGAAATTACAAGTATACCACTCATTAATGAGTATATAAGGGACACACAACACAACTCTCAAGCCATTTACTCCCATCACTCTCGATCAAAATGAGAGAGAGTTGAGCAAGAGCTGATTGGAGATTTGGTTCCAACCAATTCTTCCACCGCCCACACAAACTTCCGACCGCGATAACTTTTGATTCAGAGCTCTGATTGACGCACGGTTTGCGGCTACGCGAAGCTCTTGTTGTCCTTTTTACATCTATCACACTTGCAAACCATGGGTAAGCCATCTTCCAACTCGATATCCTTCTTCAGTATTCTACTTGAAATTGGCTTGACCATCTTGCATGTTCTTGAGTTCTATGACTTAGGTGATGATTTAGTGCATCTTGAAGCTTGATGATCGATGCCCACAAGCTTGGGTATCTCCGGTGAGACGTTTCCAACCCTAGTCCTTGGTTTAGTTAGAGATTAGTGCGATGATTAAGTGTTGTTCGTTGTCTTTGTACTTGATTTGTGAATTGTAGATGATGGTAGATGGAGGATTGGAGGTTGATGAGGTTAATTGGGAGCAAGGATTATGAACGATTGTGCTTGGATACTCGATAGCGTGACCAAGGATCGTGTGTATGCATTGAGCTTGTCGTCCAGGTATGGATTTAGATTCAAGCTTACATTATTTAAGCTAGAATGATTGTCCAGGCTAGTTGCACCTAGAATATCTAATAGGAATGAACGAAATGAGGAATATGATAGAAGTATTGTTGTGAATGACTATGTGATTATGTGAATGCTTGTGGATGATACTAGAATGAATATGCATGTATGATTGGTTGTGATTGTGGCCTTGTGCCAAATCATGTTTTTGGAAAATTTAGGGTTGTACGTGAGATGGGAATTACATGAGTAAATGAGGCTGTGGGGCAAAATGATGACAGGAATGGAATTGAGATGGACGGTTCAAAAAGGAAAGGATTGTGTAGGTTTTTGAAGATTGAAAATGGTTTTAAATCAAATGAGGGATTTTAGAAGAGGTAAGAATTTTTAAGAAGTGATTTTGAAAGGGATGGGTTTTGGTTCTTGGTGCAAGTTTGGTTTCAAACTGAATTTTGGAAGAAAACACACGTTTAGCTGCAGTGAATCGATTCAGGTGGTATCCGAGTCGATTCACTGAGCCTTTCTAAAACGAATTTAAGGATTTTGTGATTATCGAGTCGATTCGCCTATGGAGGTGAACCGATTCGAATTTGCACAGAGACCAAAGTTCTCCACTTTAAATCGATTCGTGACTGGTTGGAATCGACTCTATTCTTGTGGACTTTAAGCAAAATTATTTTACTACTGGTCGAGTCGAGTCGAGGCTGTGCTGAACGATTCGTATTTTAACAGTAACTAAAGGATTTTAAAGATGATCTCTTGAATCGATTCGACAGGGCCCCGAGTTGACTCTATCTTCAAAATCTCATGATCTACTGTGAATTGAGTCGAGTCGATTGGTCCACGAACCGATTCATTTTTACTCCGATTTCAAATTTAACGTTCAAAATGCCCTCAGAGTCGATTCTTCCTCTTCAGAATCGATTCAGATGAGTAATGATGTGGTTTCAAGGAATGATTCAATGATGAACGAAGTGATTACATCTCATGTATAGTATACCCTTGTTTTAGAAAATCATAACCATGAGCTTAGGTCTAAGAGGGGTCCGAGAACTAGAGCTTGGCTTACGGCAATAGCAGACCATCGGGAGTAATAAGTGTCTGTGGGGTCTTCGTTTTCACGTGGGATAAAAACTAACGTCGCGGCTTACGGTAGCGGCAGGGGGCCTCCTGCCAAAGTCCCGGCTACCAACCTAGGTTATAGTCATGAGATGAGAAAGGAACCCCCATTATTATTGATTATGAGATGGGAAGGATCGTAAACGATCGGGGCCGACTGATTGGTCCTCGGGGATGTACGAACGATGGTCATCCAGTGCTAGTTCTGGATCGGTCGGGATTGGCTATGATAACCGACCGGGTGAGCTCACCGTAGCCTGCAGGAATAGGCATGCATCATGTGCATTTGTTTGACATTGTTTGGGTGTGTCTAATTGCTTATTACTTGCTAATTGTTACTTGATCATATTGTTTGCTTGTAATGAATGTTTGTGTGTTTGATTGACCGATTTGTGGATTCTGGTGACTAGAACTAGGGAACGTAGGTCTTAGAGGACGATAGGGAAGGATGAATAATTGGTAGAGCTTTACTATTAGGACCTTAGGGCTTAATTAATTAACACGGCTAAACGAGAGATAATAGGAATGCCTCGCGTGATCCGACTAGAATAAATACTGTAGGTTTGGCGCTTTATCCATACTGAGAATCCATGGGTTGGGGATTCTCACTCCATATATTATCAGACTTTTCAGGTACAGGTTCAAGTTTGGAAAGTTAGAGAAGCATCCTTGAAGAATATCGAGTGTCTAGCCTTCTCCGAAAGTTAGGTCCTCCGCTGTGCATTTATGGAGAACTTGTGGTGTCTGTGTATAGGTTAAGGTCTTGGATTAGTCAGTGAACCTAAGCTTCGCAGGTTCTGTTATGTAGTCATTGAACCCTATTATCTATGTACTATGTACGATTACTTTGATACGAGTAAAAGGTTGTAATCCCATGGGTCTTGGCTCTATTTTATGTAAAATAAATGGTTATAACTTATATACAATTCGAACGTTTATGTGATTTCGGATTTAGTACATATGAGTCGTAGTTTGTTTGTCCGTAGCGCTTCGAAATTGATCAAACATGTTCGCGACTTGGTTGATCGGTTTTGGGTGTTACAATTATATATTTAATAAACATGTATTTTTTATAATTTTGTGTGTTTAAAGTAATAATATTTATTATAAATTGTAAATATAAATAAATAATAAATGTATTGATATAAATAATTATAATATAAAACGCATTACAAAGATAAATCGATAATATATAATAAAATTAATTGATAATAAAATATAGAGTAATGCTACGAAACCAACGTTAGTAAACCAATAGGGAGCCAATGAGTGTAATTAGAGAAATAATTGATAATAAAAGGGAAAAGAAAAAAAAAAAGAAAAAATGATATTAACTTCCTATTGTCTCTCTAATATTAACTTCCTATATCAATTATTTTTAAAAATTAAAAAATTTGAGAATTTTACCTTAAATTCTACTTAGAAATAATTAATTACCATTTAATTATTAAAAATAGATAATATTTAGACTACAATTTTAATTATGTTAGGTTAGAAATTAAATATATCTAATAATTTAATTATTAATATAATGTTATCTATATATAAATAAGATATTATATATATAATAATTTATATATATATGTATACTTATAAAAAAAACTTTCAAAACCTTGGGGCTAAGGCCTATCCTGCCCCCTTGTGTATCTGTCCCTAGCTGTTGTCGTCGTTAATAATCTTCATCTTTTTTTATACTTCCTGAAATTGACCGGATTTTCAAAAAAAATTGAAGCGGATTTTCAAAAAAAATTGAAGCGGATTTTCATGAAAGACTGAACTATATTTTCATTAAAAAATTAACCAAATTTTAAAGAAAAATTGAAGCAGATTTTCAAGAAAAATTGAAACGGATTTTCATGAAAGACTGAACCAGATTTTCATAAAAAACTTAACTGAATTTTAAAGAAAAATTGAAGCAGATTTTCATGAAAGACTGAATCAGATTTTCATAAAAAACTTAACCGAATTTTAAAGAAAAATTGAAGTGGATAGATTTTCATGAAAATTAGAAGCACGCCTAAAAATGTACTCAAATGTACTCCATCTTCTTCTTCTTCTTGTTTCTTCCTTCCCCCTCCTCCTCGTCATCTTCCTTCTTCTTCTCCTTCTTCTCATCCTCCTTCTTTTTCTCTGTTCCTACGTCGTTGATGTCGTTGCTGTCGCCGCCGCCGTTGTCACCGTTGTCATCGTCGTCGGAAGATGATAGCTTGATGATGGGATGAAACACAACGAAAATAAAAATTAAAGGAAAGAGAAGGAAGCGCGTTTCAGAAGCGGTGCACTTTTTGAGGTGAGAGAAAACTCTTTTTTCAAAAAGTAACGCGTGTGTCAGAGGGACTTGGTTGAACTTGATTGGGTAAATCACTTGGTTGTGTATCATTTTTGTTTTGCTATATGCTTTGACTACGCATAAATCTTTGGTCAACATCTGGAAACAAGAATGGGAATCATCACGGTCTCTTTGTAAAGCTAGATGTCAACGTTATAAAGATCCTCAAAATTTTTCTAGAGATTTTTTAAAATTAGATTGGGTCTTTCAAGGTTTAATCGATCAATGCAAATTCAATGATAGAGTAAATGTAGAGAAGTTATAAGTAGTTAATTTAGTTAGAAAACTTGCTTTGCAAGACAGTTGTTTGTTAGTGTGTTGATTAATGTTTTATAAAAGAATTCAGTTAGAAGCTCTCTGCATGTTATCTTAATTTTGCTCTTTGTAATTAGGCTTTGTAATCTTTTACACTCACATTGATTTGTTCTTTTTCTATTCAATTCAAGAATCATTCAGCTCAATTATCTGAATTATTTTTGTTCTTTCTTTCTTTTTTTCTGCTCCTTTCCTTTTATGGTATTAGAGTTCAGAATTTCGTTCCATGGCTTCCGTTATTGTTCGTTTTCAACAAAATTTTTCTTCTACCGGTTTCACAGCTCTTGTTCGTGATAAATTTGATAAAAATTCTCACAAAACATGGCTGAGGCCTGCTCTTCATATAATCCAAGGAAACAAACTTGTTGATCACCTAATTGAGTCAAAGATTCCTCCTCAAATTGCTGATCACCTAATTGATCATGCATAAGAGTGATTATTCGAAATAATAGAGAACATATTATTTAAAATAATAAAAAATAAATCATTCAAATAGTGGTAATAACTCAATTATAATGATGAATGGAATTATTAATTGATTGTTGATTAAAAAAGTATTGACCGCCAATACTTAAAATATTTTTTAGTGATGTGATCTTTTATTAAAATATATTTTAAAAAAAGTAACTTGATATTTGAATATTTTAGGTAAAAAATATCTTCTTATCTATAAATTATATTTTGATATAACAATACAAAAATATTTTTATTTATTATGTTAAATATTTTTTTAAAAATTATTATGTTTACTTTTTTATGGATTTTTCAATAAAAATCACATAAAAGAAAAAAAAAAGAAGAAGAGAAATGACAGTTTCAAAATGCATATTTTATTTTGATAAACTTGTTCATTTAGTCCTCTAAATTCATTTTCTAACTGTCACGTAGTAATTGAGTTTTTCAATTATATACTATTAAGATTAAGATAAAATTAAGATAAGATAAAAATTAATTTTTATAATAAACCAATTAAATTTTTTATTAGCATAGCATCCGATTTAGAGCTTATCATCATGTACTGAATATTTTTTTGGTAATAATTTGTTTAATGTTACTTTGCTTTATTTTTTAACTTTTGCAATTAATGAACATGTAATATTTAGTAATACTTTGCTTATTATTATTATTTTTATTATTTATTTTGAAGAACTAAATTTATTTTATGGCTCGTGCCAAAAAATTATTTTCACTCTTATAAGTTTTGCTATTTTTTTATGTGTCTTTTACATATTTTGAAAAGAGATGGCAAATATCACGATATTCGCGGGTATCCGCCTTAATTATCTATGACGGAGAGGTTAATGGGGACCCGCGAAATTTCCACAGAAACAGGGACGGGGATAGAGGTACCCACCCCATGGGGACCCGTAAAATTCCCGCGAAAATGATATTACATATTTATTCCCACACATATGTATAAATGTTAAATTTTGTTTATATTAAAAACATTTTTTTATTTTATTTTCTTTTGATGTGTATGTTTGATATTTTATATATATGTAGGTGATTAAATTTGTGTCTCAATTATATTTTAATATGTTAAATTTTATTTTATTGTACTAAATTTTATTATATTTGCATTATTTTTTAAATTATTTCCTTAAAAGCTAATATTCACAACCTGCGAATATCTGCCATCCTCGTAGTGATTCATAAATGGGGACTTGATGGAGATGGAGGAGGGGGCAATTAATTAAATGGGGACAAGGGTGGAGAATGAAGTACCCGTTTGCATGGATACTCATTGTCATTCCTAATTTTAAATATAAATATGATATTTTAGATGTTGTGCTCATTTCAGAATGCATTAACTTGATAATTGAGTTAAACTTGAACTCTCAATCATTGTAGTGGATGTGTTTAATATTTTAATTATGAATGTTGTTTTTTCTTTTAGAATTTATATTCAGTATAATTTGATTAAGATGTATTTTTTATATACTTTTTAAATTTAAATTGTAGTAATAGATGTGCTTAATATTTTTTCTTTTATGAACAATTTTAATTTTAAATATTTATATTCAATATTATTTGATTAAGATGTATTTTTTAAAACTCAAAATTTAGATTGTAGTTGCCGCATAAAACAAATAGGTACTAAATGTGTTCAATATTTTTTTTTGGTGTCAAATGTGTTTAATATTTTTTGAATTATGAATTGTATTTTTTTTTCACACTGATATTAAATAAAAATTTATTTAGATGTTTTTTTTAATAATTTTTAATTGTCTATGAACGCGTTTCATTAAGATGTGTTTTTTATTAGAAAAAAAAAGTATTTACTAGAAGCGTTTGAATTTATTTTTGTAGTTGCTGCCTTTTTTGTTAGTGCGTTTTTTTTAAAATTTAATTATTATATTTAACTGTAAATTCTCAATTTATTGTTAGTTGGAAAGAGGAAAAAAAAAACAAATCTAGATGAGATTATTGTAATGAAGTATTTTTAAATTAGGTAAAATATGTTTTATGTCCCTAACGTTTGCGAAAAATTTTAAAAATACCCTAACAACGTTTAATTTGATTCAAGTTTACCTTTAACCTTTTTTATTAGTTTCAATTTTATCTTTAATTGAAACCAATCGAAAACGTTAGGGATAAAATTGATTCAAATTAAACTAGATATTTTTAAAACTTTTTGCAAACGTTAAGCACATAAGTCATACTTTACCTTTTTAAATTAAAAAAAAATGACTGACTAAAGAATATCTAAAACCTTCGGCGTATAATTAGAAAATAGTCAAGTTAATTACAAAGCTAAGTAGTGTTTATTATTTTAGAGTTTGTCATAATTGCTGAAAGCTAAACATGAAATTAAATAATTTCATTTCATATCATTTCATAGACTCAAAAAGAATATCAATTCATTACAATAATAATAAAAGAATTGTTTAGTTTACATACACAACAAATACTTCATTTCATTATTACACAAAAATGTATAAGGATGCCAAATTGAAAGAACAAATTAATGTTATGTGCTTGACAGCTTGAGAGAAACAGTAGTAGCAGTATTATTCATTATTCATTATTTGAATGATGAGATACCCGTGATGAGTTTTTCTTGCTTTGTTGCTTCTTATTGGAAACCCATGAGAAACACCCACTTGAAGTTTGGTCCTTGGGCTTCAATTTCATCATCACTTTTTCTTCTCCTTTTCCTTCTCCTTCTTCTTGTTCTATCTTCTTCATCTTCTCCTTGTACGTCTTCCTAATCGCGTATGCTTCAGCCAGAGAAGTACCAAATCCTAACGAAGCCATCACCAATAACAATAATAGCCAAGTAATTGAAGGTTTACAAAGCTCTGATCTGATCTCAACACCTAATGGCGGAAATGGAACACGAAATATAGTAGAGAATACAGTGTACCAATAACCAGTAAAGCTAAACAGAAGGAGAAAGGTTGTAGATATATTGAAAATTAGTTAAGAAGAAAGAGGGGCTCGGTTTACTTTATATAGAGAGTTGAATTGGCTTGGGGATCAAGCAAAAAAAGCCATATATCCAAATACACCATTATTAATTGGCATTATTATTACGTCATTGCTAACGCAAATATGGGCCAAAAGAAGTTAATTAGTAATGGTGAGGTTCAACCATGCATGAACCAAACCAAACCGGTAACGGTGCGATTTAGGATAAGTTAACCACTAAAATAAATTGAAAATAGTTGGTCAAAAACTGATAAATCAATTGAATTATCTAGTTTTTAGCGGCTAACCAATTAAAAATAATAGATGCACAATTTTTTTTTCGAGTACATGTACCATTGTTCATTTATGTACACTCCATTTTTAACATGTAAAAATATAAACATCAGTGCAAAATAAAATAATTCTATTTCTAAATAAAAAATATGTTTTTTTAATCGTATTCTTCAGTCTAATTATGACAAATTAGACTTCTATTTGAAAGTTTGTTAGTGGAATTTAAATATCGATACTTTATGCATACAAGTGACATAACACTTTAAAAACTCATGCTGGTTTTACTTTTTATACCTAATAAATTTGAGTTGAACTACCATTGAAATTCAAAATTTTAATTATACCATCTTTTTAGTTTTTCATTGTATTTCTTATATTTTTTAATCAATCAATGACTAATTTATCGTAAATCAGAGCTTTTGAGGCTTTATTGTTAGCCAATGAATTATCACATATATAAAATAAAATTCGAACTCCTAACACATATTTAAACAAATTAGTAAATTAATCATTAGATCAATTCAGGCTCGAAATCGGAACCTCTTACAATAAAGGAAAAAATAATGTCATATAAGTTATAGCTTATTGGATAGACCAATCCAACTTGAGTTCTAATTATGGTGCCTACTACCATAAAAAAGTTGAGTGGTAAAAAGGGTGAAGATTTCATTGACATAACCATCATATGGTGTTTTTTTTTTATTTTCTTCTTATTTATTTATTTAAAATAAAGTTAGATATTTATGTGATAATTTCCAACATCTTTATGAGACACCCTCTTCATCTTAGAACTCACTTCCAATTATACTAGTTGGATGACCGGTCCATATGAGAACCTTTCCTTAGAGAGCTAAAGCAGCGGCAAATTTGTATTGTGTAATTGTTGTATTATCAACAGTGCTACAGTGGTAGTGTGACTTCCAGGTACCCACCCAAATGCCAAAGGAAATAAATGAGTGGCTTCCAGCCTTCCAGGCCTGCCAGGTTTGATCGTATTACTTGGTGCATTAACGTTGACCAATTGGGACTCTTTCATGGGAAGGAGTCAAAAAATAACGAACATAGTTTTTTTTTTTTTCTCCCTTAAGAAATGTGTGCTTAGTTTAATAATGCTATATTATTTTAATTTTAAAATATTAATATATAGCTATTTAATAAAACTAAAAACGAAAATAATTCTATTAAATATTTTAAAAAGATGTATCTATTAATCTATTACTTAATGTGTATTCTACTATCCTCTGTTAAGAACAGAATAAAACTTTTTACTTTCAAGTTAGAATTGATCAAATTCGGTCTCTCCAACTTTAATATCACAATTTAATTTTGCCTTTCAATCATTTTAGGAAAATTTATATAATTTGATATTTTAAGGTTAATAAAAACTTGTGAGCAAGAAATTGTGGGAAACTAAGTCAGAGGTTTAGTAGTTTCCTTTTGGAGGCTGCAAGGAAGCCACACGATATGACGATATACATGTCTCTTCGTGGAACCGCACTGATTTGTTTGGTAGCAACCATTTGCATTTGCAATGGCACTAGCAGATGCGCAAGTGAAAGAATAAATTTTCAACGTATTCACTAATGTGATCTAATTCTAATTTTAAAATTTAGTTTTTTATTTATTAAAATTTAATCGTACTATTTTAAATTGATTTTTTTTATATACTTTTATGTTTTATTTGTAATTGTCATATTTATTATTTATCTTATTTTAACTCATTATATTAAGGTAGTCAAAAACGCAATTCAACTTGTAAAAACGCATGATTTTACGATTCTATATCTATTTTCCGTTTCAATCGTGTACCTCGAGTTGTAGGAAGCATATTCGTGTTGAATTGACGCGCAAAAACGCTCAATAGTTGGTGCTGATATAATTAACTAGGTTTCAAGGCACGATTGAATCGCTATCTTTAGAGAGATATTTGTCTCCACACTTAATTGCTATAGGATTGATATGACAATATTCTCTCAGGATACAATGAAACCTATGAATTTCTTATTTAGCAATAATAAGAAATTTCATTTTCTTGAACTAGTGAATTTGGTAGTACACTTAATTGTTGTATTTGCACTTTTATTTTTTTGTACGTCCTTTCAATTGATAAATAATGGGCTATTTATATGAAGTTGAATACTTCAATTACTGTTTGCATTATGCCACCCAACAATTGTGGCTTTTCATTTCAACGTACATACGTATGAAAGTATGTAACCATTAGCCAAAAGGCTATACGTCGTAATCTGAACGGTCACAATTCAAAGACCTATCATGAATTGATGCAACCCTTGAAATTTAATTACCATTATACATACGAAACGGTTGGTAACCACCTTTCACCGTTCATTTAATTAATTTAATACTAATATTAAATTAATATTTAATATTGTAAATATCCTTTAATCTTTCACTATTTATAATATTTAAATATTATACAAGTATATGCATAAAGAATATGTCTGATGAAACCCGTTCCGACGGATAATTTTACTGCATTAATTGTCATCCTTTCATCACTTAAACACTAGCAAAATAGGTCTAATTGCACTTAGTAGTTCCTTAGGACTGTAATCATAATTATCTGCTATTTCGGCCAACATTTACTGTGTTTTGAACTGTTTCCTGTTCCGCACGATGACTTGATGTGTGCGCTTAAGTGTTTCAGGATTTAACAGGCGGAGTTCGGAGCGGAAGTGGCCTGAGAGAGTGAAAGGAACGAAAGGATCGCAATAAAACCTAAAAGGCCAAAGCTGGAGCCTATGCGTACGCATCAAGGAAGCCATGCGTACGCATCCTGGCCTTGGGCGGCATGCCTATTTGGCAGTACGGACACCTATGCGTACGCATTCAGAGCTTTTATGCGTATGCATAGGTCAATTCCAGCATCTATCAATAGAGGAGCCTTTCACAATTTCAAGAGAGCCCACTTCCACATTTAGTTTAGATTCTAGGGTTCCATTTTAGGTTTTCTTGTCCATTTAGTAGCCAGACTATTTATTTTATTACTTGTTTGTTTATATTACTGTTACTCTGTAAAACTTCAGTTTTAATCAAATTACTTTACCGTTATTCTGTCCGTTTACTTTTCTGCAAACTGCGATTTTACATACTGTTATGCTGCCGATTTATTTCCATGCTTTTATGATTTCCGCAATTAGTGAGTAGAGTCCCATAGTGTCTCGATTGTGGGGTGAAATGTGCAAATGACCTTAGCTGTGAGTACCCAATGGATCAGAGGGGAAGGAACGGGTTAAGCCCGTAATTCTATCCGAACACCCCTGCTAGCATAGTGGTAGTTCCTTACAGTACGAGGTTCACCACAGTGAGAACGGGTAAAAGTGCATTAGGACCTGGTGATAGTAGGATTGACCCGGTGATAGCGGGGACCCTAAAGAGTTCGTTCAGCCCTGGTTGTTAGATCATAGACTCCACTGCCAGCTTAGATAAGCGCATGAGGTCCTGGTGACAACAGGATTGCCCCGGTGACGGCGGGTTCTCTAGAGAGTCGTTCAACAATTACAAAAAGGTGTTGGATCGCTGACTCCAACGCCATACCTGCACCCTTGTGAGTTCGTCTCGAACCCGGTATTGTGGGTCATTTGCCTCACAGCTAGTTGATTAAGGATGTGCAGAGGTTCCTCCCAGGGGAGTATAATCGATCCGTGACACAGCAGCAATGATAGGGATGCACATTATTTCAACCCACGGCCGGGATACTCTTTTATTATTGTTGTCATTTACCGCTTTTAACTGCTTTCAACTGCTTTTAATCTGCGAACTGCTTTCAAACAAATTCAACTGCAACCAACCTCAATCAAATATAAATTTTCCCTTTCGCTTCCTGAGCAGAACGACCCGAGTCCCATACTCGGTATTTTGGTTGCACCCCTGTGACATACTTTTAAAATGTCCCGACGCAGCCCGTGAGGGAAGAGGTGCTTTCAACTACAACGACGAAAGCATCCCCACCCGATCTGGCGTGTCACGTTTTTCGCGCCGCTGCTGGGGAAGCGGAATATTTGTTTGTTTTTGATTGTCTGTGAATATTGTACATACTGTTTTATTTTTCTTTTTGAGTTGTTTTTTGTATGTTAAGGTCGCATTCAGATCCTAGTTCGTTGTTGTTTGATCCTAAAATCGAACGAACTTTACGCGGAACAAGGCAAGCCAGGCGCCGAGCTGAACTTGCGAGACTGGCATTAAATAACAATCCTTTTTATTCTTCTGATTCTAGTTCTGACTCTGATACACAATCTAGTTCTTCCATTTCAGATACCCCCACCATGGCAAAACGACTAACTCTCAAACAATTGGGTGGTGCAAGCACAGCTTTCAACAACTAGCCAAACAGATTTCCTGAACTTAATGCAAACTTTGAACTCAAGTCCGGATTGATAAACCTTCTGCCGAAATTCTGTGGCAGACCGGGTGAAGACCCCATCAAGCACATCAAGGACTTTGAAATTATCTGTGCCACCACCAGAAGGACCGGTGGTGATGACGATGCAGTGAAAGCCTTCGCTCTGCCTTTCTCTTTGGACGATAGGGCGAAGGATTGGTACCATACCCTGCCTGCCGACGTAACTTTTGATTGGTCAACCTTCAAGAAGAGATTCTTGGAAAAGTACTTCCGCCTTCCAAGACTAATGCCATCAGAAAGGAAATTTCTGGGATTGCACAACTTCACGGGGAAACTCTGCACGAGTACTACGAGCGGTTCAAGAAGTTGCTCGCTTCGTGCCCCCATCATTCGATATCTGATTTCTTGTTTATCAACTACTTCTGTGAAGGATTGACACCCACTGATAAGGCAATGATCGACGCCCCCAGTGGAGGAACTCTGATGAACAAGACGCTGAGCATGGGAGATGATTGAGACAGTGGCTGATGCCAATCAACACTTCAGCATAAGAGCAAAGAGTAGGGGTGTGCACGAGGTTGAGCCATCTGAATCAACTATGCTAGCTAAAACTCTGGCAGAAGTGGTAGCCACGGTTAATGAGATAAAAGAGGGTTAACAGGCATATACAGTTACCCTGAAGCAGAACTCTAATAATTCATACGTAAAACCCACCAGACACTGTGGGATTTTCTCGTGCGACTCGCATTACACTGATGAATGCCCACAGCTTCAAGATGATAATGTGGTAGCTGCCACACAAGATTTCTTTGAACCTACTGCAAACCCTCCATACAACAGGCAATACCACAACCAAGGCTGGCGTGATAACCAACCCGTACGCGGAAACCCGCCTCAACAGCAGCAAGGCCAACAACGGCAACCCTACACTTACAGTCAACCTCAGAATAACCAGAATGTCCGATATCAACCACCACACAACCGTCAGCAACCTTATCCGTCCAATAACCCTCCCCTCAGCGTTGACGAAGCTATCCGCATCTACTAGAAGGAGAATCGGGAAAATAAGGAAATACAGTGAAGAACAACAGAGTAGATATATAGCCAAGTTGTACGAAATGATGCAAGATACTACCAGTCCACCAGCTCAAGTTCCTCCACCAATCACAAATACACTCCCTGCACAACCTTTTCAAAACCCAAAAAGTGGTATAAATGCCCTACAACACAAGAAGAAGAAGAAGGGGAGAGATGTAGGTGATGGCGAGAAGAGCAATTACAATCTTTGGTATGACCTCATAGCACAACTCGTAGACTCGGATGATGAAGAAGGAGAAAGCGAGGTCGAATCTGATGAGGAATACAGTGACGAGTCTAGGGAAGATAAGGTCGGAAGAGAAGCGGAAAATGAAGAAGATTCTGAAAATGATGATGATGAATCTGAAGAAGAAGAGGAAAATGAAGATTGGCTGTACGATTTACTGGTCGAACTATATGAAGCTCAAGAAAGGGAAAAAGAAAATGGCGATGGCCAATCAGAAGAAGACAGCGACGTAGAGGATGAAATCGAAGAGGTTGAAGCCGATAATCAGCATGATAAAACCTTCTTCATTGCAACCCTCTTTAACAACAAAAGAGTTAAGGAAGAGATCCATGCTAAGTGTGAAGATCCTAGCCCATGCCTGGTAACTTGTAAGATCAAGCACGCAGTGGTGCGTGAGTGCTTGTGTGATCCTATAGCCTGTAGTAGTGTGATGCCATATGAGCTCTACAAGTTCTTAGGACTTGGACCACTCAAGAAAACTGAAGAGATCTTTACCAATGCTGATGCCAGTGTCGTATCAGTAGTGGGAATCGCGGAAGACGTAAAGGTCAGGATAGGAAGATTAATAATCCCTGCAGACTTCCATGTAATCAAACCAGGAAAGAAGGACAATGGAGGTACACCACAAGTACTCCTAAGAAGACCTTTCCTGAAATCAGGAGGATTCAAGCTGAACTATCATGACGAGATCTTTACCTTTGAAGTAGGGAACACAATAGAAATCTTCCACTTCGACGATTGCCCAGAACCTGAAAAGAAGGGCCTTCACCAGCTGAAAAATGATAAGAAGAAGAAAAAGAAAAAGAGGATGGCAAAGAAAAGGAGGAAGCGCAAAGAAGAAGAAGCTGATAAGAAAAACTAACGGCTTAAGATTCAGACAGCCAAAAGTAAAAAGGATAAGAAGAAGAAGGCGCTGTCAACCATGGAAAAGAGGAAAGGGATAAGAAAAACAGAAGGATCAAACCCCAAAAAGAAGAGGATAGAGGGGGAAAAGATCAGAAGGAACCGAAAGAAGAAGAGGAGAGATAAAGCTGAAGAGGAAAAGGAAGAAGCACGAATCAAATGCTCAAGCCTCAGCGAACTGTTCAGAAAACTCAAGGGACTAAAGAGATGTCTTCGTCAAAAGAAGGGAGCTGACGCTCACTTGGTGAAGAACAACTCTAAGTGGAAGTAATGCCAGCTAACACCGACACGTCCAACTTAAGGACGTTAAACAAAAGTGCTAGGTGGGAGACAACCCACCATGGTAACATCTTTCTAACCTTCCACTCTGTCTAATTTATTGCACATTTGCTTGATTAATTGTGATGACTGTTAAAACATAATTAGACTAGGTTTAAGGTTTGTATATACTTAAAAAAAAAAGAAGGGGGGTGTGATGCGTACGCACCACCACACCCCAATGCGCACGCACCAGCTTCTCGAGGAGAAGAATTTCCACAGTCACACCGATGCGTACACATTCACTCTATGCGTACGCATCCAAGTGCTGACAGCAAAAAAAAAAGAGGAGTCCATAAAATGACCCCATTCTCACTCACTTTTACACACTCACTCTCACACATTTCCTCTTTCTCTCTTTATTCCTCCATTTCAAGTAAGATTCTCTCTTCTCTTCCCTCATTAAATGCTTCATTTCTCATGCTTTCAATCATTTCTTTCCTCTAATTATTCTCCGTGTTAATGATGTCATTTGATGATTCTTGTCTAGTAGTAGTAGTTAGTAGCTATTAGTTTTGATTAATTAGTGTTAATGCTTAATAGATATTAGAAGTAACAAGTTATGAATAAATGTATAGTTTTTGATTTAGTTAGAATAGGTTAGTAACAAAATGATCCCTTGTCTGCTGATATGCTTATTTCCATGTTGATAGAAATTGATGAATGCTAGGAACATCATATGCTCTAATTTTGTATGTTGAAATGCATGGTAGCTAACATGTGTTTTTGCATAAAGATATCTCCTTTGGGTGTGAATAGTATCTTTTATAGATTTTAGACAATGCTTTTAATGAATCATATGCAATTTGAATTTGATGATTATAACATGGATGCATACATGAACATATTATCAAAATTGCAAATCAAGAAAAATCTATAAAGGGCCTTATTATACTGGAATGCCTGGTATGAACACTTATTGCAGATGGTACGCACAAGGTCTACCTCTATGGCCAAGGGAAAGGCTAAGCTGTGTCAACCTCTTATGCGAGCCTCACCCAGACTCGCGGCATTGCGGTCAAACACAGCCGTGCAGATACCAACCCCAACACCAGACGTTCCAGTAAAAGAAGCAGTCACGTCACCTCTTCCGCCAAAGAAACGACAAAACTTTAGGATGGCGGGAGAGAGTTCTTCCAGAAGGGACACTAGGACTCCATGTAGGCGGTCCCGCAGACTAGCCGCACTATATAGTGTCACTAAACCAGTGTCGGAAGAAAAAGTGGTCATCGAGATAAGCGATGACTCAGTGCAAAAAGAGGACACTGATCTGGAGCAAAATGAAGCAGTGCTAGTGACGAAAGTTGGAGGTGAAGTGGACCTCCCTAAGAATGATGTATATGACGCACTCTGGGCAATGCTGGATGCCGAGTCAGACAAGAAGCTGAAGAGATGCCCGGGGAATGGGATCTCGACAGCACACTTCTAAACTAGGGCAGAAATGAGCCAGACGTGGGCCCTGCTGGACCCGACCAAGGACCACCTCCAGCAGAAATCTAGACGTGATATCACTCTTCCCTTTTGCACAGAGGACCGTGTAATTTTCAAGTGTGGGGAGGGGTGGATATCAGTGGCAAGCGGCATGGAAATAAAAAGGGATCATCATTCCAACTCTTTGACCTATACTCTATCTAATCTTAGACTATATCGTAGTTGTTTTGTATATATTTGTTTAATTGCTTATCTTTCATGACTTCCTTGACTATGAATGCGAATATTATGCTATATATTAGTATTTCTTAAACTGTTGCTTTTCTCTTTTTGGGGACCCACCCGAAAATTTTTCAAAATTCTTTAACCAAAATTGATTTTCACACTTGCAATAATCATCCAATCATAGATGAAAGGAAAAGAACACACAAACCATGTGAGTCTTGAGCCTAATCGAAGTTGTCATTTTTACCACTTAATTTTCCTTCATGTGTGTTATTTCCTTTCCTATGACTGTGATTTTTGCCTTGCCTGATTCTCCATGTCTGTTGCTGTTTATATTCTGTGTATTCATATGATTTAAGGCCTTCTTTGTTTTAGCCCACTAACCAAATAAAGCCTTACCCTGTACATTTATCCTTTACACCCGAACTTTGAGCCTTGTATCCCTTTTGTTCTTATAATAGCCAAACATCAAGCCTCAAAAAGTGAAAAACCAGTGCACAACCCTACTTGATCTTCTGATTGATCCGAGATTTAGCAGGGTGGCTTTAATTTTTGAGAGAAGAAAAGAAAGGGAATCAAGAAGAACCATTCGTGTGAAGGATGAAAAAAATGGGAGAACTCCAAAAAGAAAACCAAAGGTATTTGGAGGGCACATGCATGCACTAAAGCACTAAAAAGAAGGGCACTCGCACAAAAGGGAAGGCAAGGGAATGAAAAATTCAAAAGAAGAAAAGTTCCGAAAAAAAGAACCCTTGCCATCCCCAAGCAGCAAAGCTGCAAAAAAAAACAAAGCCAAATGCGACTGCCATGCAACTAAAAGAAGAAGTGCATGTCATGGAAACAAAATGGGGATGCGGGAATGGAGTGAAGAACATCAGGATAGGTGTCTTGGATTAATCAGAATGTTCAAACTTTTAGCGCACCTTTCCCAAATTAATACCTCCGAATCTTCACCCTAGCCCCGTTACAAGCCCAGAAAGACCTTTCTGATGATTACACAGGTATACACAGCAACATGGACTGACGAGATGAAAGGCAAGTCAAGGAAAGCAGGAATTGGATGGGAACTGAGAGCCTTTTTAACCCGATACACTGAGTGATGAGCGTAAACACGACCGGGTAAGGTTCTTATTCCTTGATTACTGTGCTTGGTGAACCTTTGCACTGTGTGAGATCAATTATATCTTTTCCTTGAGCTTAAACGATTCGGTTGGGTTAGTACTTGCTGCAGTACTCTCCGCCCGCTCTTTGCACAGTTTTTTATTTCCTTCTATGTATGCATACTTATTCCTTCATAGCATTGGTGTTCACTCCTCTATTTTTGATTTAATTGGGCATGAGGACATGCCAAGATATAAGTGTGGGGAGGTGATGAAACCCGTTCCGACGGATAATTTTACTGCATTAATTGATTAATTGTCACCCTTTCATCACTTAAACACTAGCAAAATAGGTCTGATTACACTTAGTAGTTCCTTAGGACTTTAATTGTAATTATCTGCTATTTCGGCCAACATTTACTATGTTTTGAACTGTTTCCCGTTCCGCACGATGCCTTGATGTGTGCGCTTAAGTGTTTCAGGATTTAACAGGCGGAGTTCGAAGCGGAAGTGGCCGGAGAGAGCAGAAGGAACGAAAGGATCGCAACAAAACCTAGAAGGCTAAAGCTGGAGCCTATGCGTACGTGATGAGAAGGTTTTTGATGATAAATTTCATGCATAAAAGGATGCCCTCATCAATACTTTTTCATATATTTGCTAGTGAATGACCATGTTTTCCATCTTTTGCTAGAAAGTGCTCATAAATGATTATATGTTAAATTAGCCTTTAAGATGCATATAAATTGCTAAATCTTCTCCCGCTTGGTGCAATGATATGTTTTCTAGTATATTTCAGATTTATAGGGGTTGAGAAAAGCATGAAAAAGGCTAAGAAGAACATTGGAAGCAAAAATGGTTTAGAGAAAGCATGCAAAAGAGGAGATTTCACAAAGAAGGAAGAAAGCGAAGCGCAGAAACGGAGCTATATTCATCGGGTTAGAGCAAACTTGGACTCTTTGGAAACATGAACTCAATTTCTACAACTTTCATGTTGAATACTTCTTTCGTTTCTAAGCGTTTCTATGACGAATTCACATCCAAAGATCAGTGAGCAGAGAATCTCCTAATGCTGTGAATCCTGACCTTCTGTCACTAATTTGGTCATACCTTGAGTTACAGAGGTCCAAATGACTTGCTTCCATCGCCATTGCAAAGCTAACATCCAGAGCTTCGCAACGATGTATAACAGTCCATATGAAAACAGGCGTTGACCGTGCGGCCGCGCCACTCTTTTCTTAATGACGAAGTCTACATCGAGGGCGCGGGCGCGCGATGGACATGGCGCGGGCGCGCCATTGCGTGCTGTCCACTCCATTTGAAGGCTAAAAAGGGAATTTCAAGCCAAGTTGATGCCTATAAATAGAGGGATGCTACCACAACTCATTACCACCATTTTTGAGGCCCTTTTTGGGTGCTCATTAGCCTTAGATTAGTTTAGGATGTTTTTGGGAGAATCTCCATTTCTCTCATTTTCTTTTAGTTTATTTCTCTTGTTCATCATCCTCTAGGATCATCATCACCAACAAACTTTTCTTTTACTACTTGTTTTTGGATACTTGTTCTCTTTAATTAATGCAATTCTAGTTTCTTCTTTTATTTTGCTTCCATTTACTTATTGCAATTTCTAGTTTATGTTCATGCTCTTTTATGATTCTCTTGCTATTTCTTGTTGATTCTCTCTTTTAATCATCTTGCTAGTTTATTTTCTATATTTGCTATTATGTCTTTATTTCTTGCCTACCAAGTGTTTGATGTTTTGTTTACTT
>JASCZI010242397.1:12009-28897 GCA_036250425.1 Stylosanthes scabra | reverse complement strand
TGTGACATCTTTTCTAAATTTGTTCACTCTTCGATCACCGGTTGAGCTATATTTACAACGCTATTATGACTTGATTTCTAAGAAAGAAATTCTTAACCGGTCTTGGAGAGTGCATCATTCTCCTTCCATTTTCAGCTATCACTAGCCAAACTCTTTCTTTTATTTCATGTTTGAATGCTTGTTTAATGCTACTCTTGTTTACTTAATGCAGTTTATATTTCCTTCTTTCATCCATTTCTCTATTTCTCAATTCTAGCTTTTATGTTCATGTTCTCTTGCTTTTATCTTACTTTGATCTAGATAGAATTTATGATCCATTGTCATTTACTTGCTCTATTATTGATACTTGTTGATTTTCTTGCTTATTTACTTCATTCATCATCTTGTTTGTTGATTTCTCTAGTTATTTACCATGTCTTTTTACTACGCCCGCCAAGTGTTTGATATTTTGTTTCTTATGAATATGGAGTAGTTTTCTTGTGCCTTGGTCATGGGTTGAAGTGTGGATGATCTTAGCCACTAGTCCCTAAGGAAAAGAATGGGTTGAGGTCGGGATTAAAACTGTTCCGTTAATGCTACGCCCCTGCCGGCAGTAGTGGGACCTTAAATGAGACAGACTCAATTTGGTGTTAATGCACTGCTGGTGAGTCTTTCCTGGTGACGCGGGAATTACTCGAGTCTGTTGAGACCTTGGTCCCCTGCTGATTTGTGTATGCCTAGGACATTCGGAACGAGGTTAATTTCCACCCATTTGACCATTAGACAGAATGGGCTTTGTATCTTATGTGACAACCATTCATAACTGGGATTAGTGGTGATCATAGGGACACATTATACTTCAACTCAAGGCCAGGAACCCTTTATCATCATCAGTTTTATCTAATTTTTTTCTTGCTCTTGTTACCAACACCCAACCATTGCAACCCCCATTTTCACAACCATTCGCGAGCCACAATATTTCAATTCCTAGGGAGAACGACCCGAGTTCAATACTCGGTATTTTCAATTGGTTGCAAGCTTTGTGACACCCTTCTTTGTTGACTAACCCCGTTGTCAATCTTACAGCTGGTTTGGATTCCTCTACAACGATAACCTATTTTCAAAACTAAGGAATTCCGAACTAGTCGCGAGAACGGCCGCGGGGTGTTCGTCAGTCCCGGAGCAGCTTCTTGGGACTGCTCAGTTCCTTGCTTGCCAGCTCACCGCTTGCCTTCAGCTATGTGTTTTCATGCTTATTCCTCCGTTATTTGTTATTGTTATTATTGTTTGTCATTTTTGGGTTTTGCTGACTTCAATCTTGCTTTTTCTTACGTAGGCGTGGAGAATATTTTTGCTGCAAAGGTGCACCTGGAGAAGGAGTTGACGGCCACCAAGGATCAGGTGGATGTGCTTACTGCTGAAAGGGATTCTGCCTTAGCCGCCCCCTTTTGCATGCTAAAATCAAGTCACTGACCGGGGAGTTGGAGCGTGCCAAGGGTGAGCGCCTCTCTGCCTTCGATCGTATGAAAGAGGTGGAGGAGAAGGCTAAGGTGCAGGCTGCTGAGCTCGAGTCCTGCCGTTTTGCTTTGGCACAAGAAAGGAAGCAGGTTGAGTCCCTTACTCAATCTTTAAAAGGGAAGCAGACGGCACTGGATGAGCCCAAGGCCGCTCTGGTTCACTGGCGTGGTGAGTGGAGGTCTTTGGCGGAGGAGACTGGAGAAATGGTCCAAGAGACCTTCGAGATCTTGATGGACCAGGTTCGCCATTTGAATCCGGCCATTGACTATTCGATGATTACGCTGGATACCCGCTGGAATCCCAAGGCCAAGAGGATTTATAATCCTAAGGCTGAGGTCTAGGGGCAGCTGGAGCCTGTGGTGGACAAGCCAGAACATGTGGCCAGGGAGCAGCAAGCGGAGGAGGTTGTGGCAGGGGAAGGTAGGGGATGCCCCACTTGAATTTGTAAACATTTTGACACTTGTTTTATTTTTTTGTGTTTTGTTTTTTGAATACTTTTGGTATTTCTTGGGTTTCCCCATTTTTACTGGGGCTTTTGAATATATCGGGTTGGGTCCCTTTTTTCGTGGGACTTTGTTATATACGTCTTCCGCTTGGTTGATTTTTTTTAATCTTTGTGAAGCTTTTGTATGTGCATCTCATCTCCCGGGTGATTAGTCTGGGTAGAGCAGAGGAGTTTGGTTCGTCCGCTTATAGTGTTGCCCTTTGGGTTATTTGAGTGTCGCTTTTTAATAGGGCTCCCGGGCTCTTTGACATTTTTTCTTTTTTAGGGAATGCTCTTGTTCGTCGTTGTGCGTCCCTTTGTGTATGATGGCGAAGTAAGACTTGTGATAAGAAAGGAATAAAATGACATGTTCTTAAAGAATAAGTGAATGTATTTCATTAATCTTGACAGCCAGTGTGGCCGGAATGCTTACATTCCTCATTAAAACCTTTCCATCCAAAAAACCCTTGCTTTGGGGAAAAATAATATAGATGAGAGGAAAAAGAGTACATGCTACTACGTTCAATTACATTTGGCACTTCTTGAGGTTGACTTGTGCCAATTTCTCGGAACCTGGCCTCCTTCGATGGTGCTGAGTTTGTAGGCGCCTTTTCCGAGCGCTTTGACCACCCGGTCGGGGCCTTCCCAGTTTGCTCCTAGCTTTCCTTAGGCTGCATTCTTTCCTCCTATGTCAGCTCGTCGTAGCACTAGGTCGCCCTCTTCTAAGTCTCTTTTCTTGATCTTTTTGTTGTATTTGGCAGCTAGAAGTGCTTTTACTGCTTGCTGTTTTATCCTCGCCTCTTCTCTAATCACGGAGCCCATGTCCGCCTCTGTTTCCCTTCTGCTTTGGTTTCCTTCCGGGTCATAGGCTGATACCAGAGTGGTTTGTTCTGCTATTTCTAAGGGAATCATAGCTTCCATCCCGTAGGTGAGCCGGAAAGGTGTTGTCCCTGTTGCTGATTGCTCCGGGGTCCTGTAAGCCCAGAGTACACTTCCGAGCTTTTTCGCCCAGCATCCTTTCTTCTCATCGCGTCTCTTCTTTAATCCATTCAGGATCACTTTGTTCATGGCTTCAACCTGGCCATTCGCTTGTGGGTGTTCCACGGATGAGAATTGTTGGTGGATTTGAAATCCTTCTAGGAATTCTCTGAACTTTCTGTCTGTGAATTGCGTCCCATTATCGGATGTTATAACCCTTGGGATTCCGAACTTGGTGATGATGTTGTTCCAAATGAACTTCTTGCATTGGCTCGCGGTGATTGTTGCTTGGGCTTCGGCTTCCGCCCAGTTTATGAAGTAGTCGATTGCTACAATCAGGTACTTTACTTGTCCTGGGGCTTTCGGGAAGGGCCCTAGGAGGTCGATCCCCCATTTGTCGAATGGCCAGGGAGCTATGATGGTTGATAGCTCTGTTGTGAGCACTTTCTGCAGCCTTGAGTGCTCTTGGCACCTCTGGCACTTTCCGGCGTATGCTTTGGCGTCCACTTTCATGGTGACCAGTATATGCGTGCTAATAGAACTCTTCTTATGAGGGCTTTGGCTCCTTGATGGTGTCCACAGGCTCCTTCGTGTGCTTCCACGCACTTTAAAAGTGGGGTCGTCGCTCCTCTTCTGTATAGCTCTCCGGCTACTATGGTGTAGTTTGCTGCTTCTCTTCTAAGCTTGTTGGCTTCGCCCTTGTCTTCGGGGAGGGTTCCGTGCATGAGGAATTTTGTGATGGGGTTTCTCCAGCTCTCGCTTTCCGAAATCGATAGCACAGTTTGCACTTCATCTATGGATGGTCTTTCTCTGGTTTCTTGGATGAGGGTGCGATTTCCTCCGCCCGGTTTGGTGCTTGCTAACTTCGACAGAGTGTCTGCCCGGTCGTTCTCCTTCCGGGGGATGTGCTTCATCTGTACTTTTGGAAAAAAGCTTAGCAATTCCTTTGCTTTCTCCAAGTACTTCGCCATTTGAGGATCTTTGGGTTGGTAGCTCCCGTTGACTTGGGAGGTGACAATCAGGGAGTCGGATCTGACTTCCAGTTTGTAGACTCCGACTTCCTTTGCTAGCTTCAGTCCTGCTATGAGTGCCTCGTACTTTGCCTGGTTGTTGCTTGCTTGGAACTAGAATTTTATGGCCATCTCAATGGCTATGTCTTCAAGTCCTTCCAATAGCACTCCGCCCCCGCTTCCCTTTACGATTGACGAGCCATCTACATGCAAGATCCATGGGATGTGGTCGTCCGTTTGGTGTTTGGGGGTGAGTTCAGCTATGAAGTCGGCCAGCACTTGTCCTTTGATGGATGTTCTTCCTTCATAAGTTATGTGGTATTCCGATAGCTTGATGAACCAAGCTAGCATTCTTCCTGCGGGGTCGGGTTTCTGGAGGATTTGCATCGGTGGTTGGTCCGTTCTCACCACAATCAGGTGGGCTTGAAAATACTGCCGGAGCCTCCAAGCCGCCACGGTAAGGGCGAATGCTAGCTTTTCCAACTTTTGGTACTTCAACTCTTCTCCTTGGATGGTTTTGCTGATGAAGTACACAGGTTCTTATACCTTTCCTGTTTCTTAGACTAATGCTCCGGCCACCGCGTCGTCGGTGGCGGCTAGGTAGATCACCAAGGGACTTCCTTTTTCCGGCTTCACCAGAATGGGTGGCGCTGCTAAGTAGTCTTTTAGCGATTCTGGCTGCTTCATGGAGATGATGGCTTGGCATTTTTCCGGGTTCGCTTTGATTCCTCGACTGGTCAGCATGAAACTGAGGAATTTTCCGGCTTCTACCGCGAAAGCGCATTTTGCAGGGTTCAGTCGCATCTGGTGCTCTCGAAGCTTACTGAAGACTTTCTCTAAGTTTGGGATGAGGTCCTCTTCAGTCTTTGTTTTGACCAACATGTCATCCACGTAGACTTCCAATATTCCTCCTAGCAGATCCTTGAATACTTTGTCCATGAGCCTTTGGCAAGTGGAGCCTGCGTTCTTCAGCCCGAATGGCATCACTTTGTAATAAAAGTTTCCAACAGGGGTGATGAAGGCTGTCTTCTCAGCGTCTCCGGGATACATTGGGATTTGATTGTATCCGGAGTAAGCGTCCATGAAGGATAAGAATTTGTATCCCGAGGCTCTATCTACGAGGCCGTCGATGCTCGAAAGTGGGTAGGGGTCTTTTGGGCATGATTTGTTCAGGCTGGTGTAGTCTACGCACATTCTCCACTTTCCGTTGCTTTTGGGGACCATGACCACGTTGCTGAGCCAAGTAGGGTACTTGACTTCTCCGATGAATCCCGCTTCCAGTAGGTTATGTACCTACTTTTTTACTTCTTCTACCTTTTCTGGGCTCATGCACCGTAGTCTCTGTGCTATCGGTCTACTTCCGGGTAGAACAGATAACTTATGGTTGGAAAGTTTGGGTCGATTCCTGGCATATCAGCTGCTGTCCATGCGAATAAGTCCACGTTCCTTTTAAGGAAGTGGGTCAGTCCTGTCCTGACTTCTTCCGGCAGGTTCTTTGCTATCATTGTAACCTGTTCGGCTTCTGGCTCGATCTGCACTTTGTCTAGCTCTCCTTCTGGCTATGGTCTTTCCGGAATTTTCCTTCCGGGGGGCTCAAGGTCTACAAGGTGGACCTTAGCGGCCATGTCTGGTTTTGCAGGTTTGGGGAGTTGCTCTTTGGAATTATGCAGTGTGGCGCCGTGACACCTTTCTGCTTCCGAGACATCCCCTTTGAGCACTCCTACCTCACCGTTGTCAGTGACAAACTTCATGGTGAGGATAGAGGTGGCAATGATGGCTCCTACTTTGTTCAAGGTGGGCCTTCCGATGATTGCGTTGTACGCAGAGTTGTGATTCACCACTAACCATCGGACCTTTATGTTTCTGAAATCCGGGGGGTTTTTGATAGTGGCCCATAGGGTGACGAAGCCGTCTGGGGTTACCCTTTCTCTAGAGAATCCGATTAGGTCGTCGGAATGGGCCTCCAAGTCGCTTTCTGTGAGCCTGAGTGCGTCAAAGCACCTTCGGAACATGATGTTGGTCGAGCTTCCCTGGTCGATGAACACCCTCCGGATTTTGGCGTCGATGGCAGATACCGAAGTCACCAGTGACTGATTCATGTTGCTGGTGGTTTGCTTGATTTCTTCCGAGGAGAAAACCACTTCTGGGGGTGGTTTTCCTACGAGAGTTCTCGGCATTAGTTCCACCGCCAGACATGAGTGCCGGCTCCTTTTTGCTGCTTTCTTTGAGGGGGGATTTCCTTCGTCGGGAATACCTCCCAAAATCATTGCAATTTCGCGGTGTGTGCCACGATCCTTGGCTTCGTCCCTCCTTTTGTCGGCTTTACTTTCCGGGCTGCTCACCCGTTGTTTGACTCTTCTGTCATCATCTTTGTGCCTGTGTCTGCTGGTATATTCACGGAACTTCCCGTTCTTCAATCCTTTCTCGACAAAATCGAGAAGGTCTCTGCACTCTTCCGTGTCATGCCCGTTTTGCTTGTGGTATTTGCAGTACGAGCCTCGCTCTCCTCTGCATTCGTACAGGAACTGAGCAAGAGAGACGTTGAGGAGGTTGTAGTACGACCTGTTGGGCTTATGCTCCCTCCGCCTTCTTTCATCTCGGAAGGACTCCTTCTTGTGATTGTCTTTTTTACTCCGGTCTGTCTTCACAGCGGTCTGACCTTCCTGTTGCTATAGGTAATCGTGGGATCTTTCTTGGATCCCTTCCATCGTCTTTGGTGCCCTTTTGGTCAGACTTTTTAGGAAGGGTGTGTCCTCCTTTAATCCTTTGACTAAGGCCATCAGGGCGGCTTGTGATTGCAGTCCTTCGATCTGTGTACATTCCGTGTTGAAGCGATCCAGATAGCTCCGGAGAGTTTCTTCGGGCTTTTGTACTACGGAATACAGGTTCAGACAGGTTTTTAGGAGTCTCCGCCGGGTTGTGAAGTTCTTCATGAAGCTGTCGGATAGGTCGAAGAAACATTCAATGCTGTTGGGTGGGAGGGAGTTGAACCATGTGAGCGCGTCTTTCTTTAGTGTTATGGTGAAGGCTTTGCACTGTATGGCGTCGGAGGTGTTCACAAGCAGCATTCCGATTTTCGAAGGCATCCAAGTGGTGCTTCGGGTCTGTGGTTCCGTCGTAAGGCTCGATCTCAACAGGGTACCTGAACTTTTTAGGAAGTTCTTTGGCTAAGATGTGAGATGAGAACGGGTGCTTGATTTTTTCTCTTCCGTGAACTTTTGTCGCCACAGTGGACGGCTTCCACATGTGGTCAGTTGACTCTGCTATTTTGCTGCAGTTGTTCGCCAGGGTTTGGGCTCTACCGTTCAGTTTCTCTTGCCTGTCTTTCTCCCTCCTTTCCGCTTCATCGAGGACGGCTTATTGTCTCTTGGCGAGCTCTTCCGCTCGCTTCACCGCTTCCGAGGTGATCGCAGCTTCTCGAGTTTGTCTCTCTAGGAGTTCTCTCAAGGTTGTTTCTAGTTGTTGGATGGTTTGGTTCCTCTGGTCAACTTCTTTCTCCGGCGTCGGTTGGGGTTGACTGCTTTCGTCTCCCCCTTCATTATTGTTTGGGATTTCGCCCTCCATCTTCCGCTCAGATCCCCAGTACTACGCTTCTTGTCCCTCGAGTATGAGTGATCCCCACAGACGGCGCCATTGTTAAGGTCGGGTTCCTTAACAATTGTCCAAAGGACTTTGCATGGGGTACCAAGCTACAATGTTCGAGGTGAGAAGGTGTGCTTCGGTGACTAGCTCTTCGGCGTAACCGAGAACTATGACGGAGAAGGAGATTAATGTGGAGATGAATAGCCCTAGAAACCCAGAAATATGATTACGGTGTTCTAGGCCAAATATGGTGAGTAGGGTGAGAGAATGTGTACCTTGTGGGGCTGATGCCCCCTATTTATATAGCTTTTAGATGGTTGAGATCCTCGTGGGATTTGTTGGGATTGTATCGTATCTTTCCTATTTTAGATGATTCTTTTTTCCTTGTGGGCCACTTATTCGTGGCCTTATTTCTTGAGAATTGGGCCTTGGGCCGGTCCGTAATAGTAGGCATATGATAAAAATTTTGATTGAGAAAGATGTGAAAGAACTTCCTCCATGTTATATCCTAACTCGATGGAGGAAGGATGTAAAGCATAGACATTCTTTTATGGTAAATTGCTAATGTGACAGGGAGAATAACAAACCAACCAACCGTACAACTTGATAATTTATGTTCAAATTTTCATGATATTGCCTATCTTCCCAATTCTCAAGAAAAGTATGATTATTTGATGAAAGTCATGGATATGGCATGGCAAAAAGCATAGAGATGATTCAAGCTGGACTGATAATAAAAAAAAAATCGATAAAAAAGAATGAGGTGTTAATTTAATTGATTATTATTCTTATTATATATATACACTATTATACATTGACGGACACAGAAAATTTATTTTGTGGAGGCAAAAATAATATATATTACTATAAAAAATATATTAGTAGCATGTAAATAATTTTATGAATTTAAATTATGTTAATCTAACAAAAGAAATATATATAATCACACGAATAATAAATATAATATTTAAAAATATAAATGAAGATAAAAAATATGATTAATGAATTGAGAATAAAATAAACGGTAATGTTATGTGTACACCTATTTTAGCTAATTAAGTCTAACAAAGTTATTTATTTTTATCCTAAATAAAAGACTATTTCGGTGTCAAATAACATAAAAAATAGCACCGAAATGAACTTCTATTTGACATTGAAATAATTTTTTATTTGGCATAGAATAAATAACTTGGATAAAATAGGTATACACATAGGATTATTGTAAAATAAAATACATGAAGTCATTAAAAGATTAAAAAATAGATTAATACTTGAATTGTTCGTTGAATATTTGAAGTGAAATTTGTAATTAAAAAAGAAAACTACGAAAATATGAAATTATGGACTATAGAGTATGTGGGAAGCTAGAGACTTAGAAGGTAAAAGATTGAAATTGAAAAATAATAGAGCGTTTGTAAAATGCACTTGATCAAATGAGATTAGAACATTAAAAGAGGATTATTGAATATTATTTATTGACCAATAAAGACGTGTGACTGTGATTAAAGTGTAAGATTTGAAATGTCTATTTGAGATTGATTTTAGTAAAAAAAATATATTTAAGAGATAATATAATATAAAAAAGTATGAAATATACTTAAAACAGGAATACAAAAAGACAATAGAGAATTCAAATAAAATAAATGGGGGGCAATTACTTTCTTAAAAGGGGGCAAATGTGAATATAATTAAATTTTTCAAAGAAATTTTATGTGTAAGAATCCGTTTCTTTCGGACACGCTTTTAGTGACGGTTTCGACGGGACGCTTTTTATTCGAAAACTCGTATGCTTGATCGATTGGATTTTTGTGTGGTTGATGAGATTATGTGTCTATGATAGTATTGTTGTAGTTATTTTAGAATTGAAGGGCCGAAAAATCCATGATATGCAACGGTTTTCGCCTTAGGCAACGGTTTTGCCGGTTTTTCAAAAATCACGTAATTTAGGAATCGTAAAATTTCTAGATTACTTAATTGAGCAAGAATACCTTATTATTGAGGAATTCAGATCTTATGATAATATTTTTACTCTTAGTAATTTTTTTTATTGCTTGGAACCCACAACTAACAAATCATAATTACCCCAATATTTTATTATTACTTTTCTTACACACATTTTTCCTACTATTAGTTGCATGGCCTCTAACAATGCAAGACCAATGCCTTCACTTCTCTCTCTCCCACCACCGAAGCTTTATTTCTCCCTCTCCCTATTATTTTATTTTGTTACACCACTCAAGTCATTTACCAGTTCACAACAAAATCACTCATCCAAAAACTTGAAAAAAATTCTCTCAACTCTCTCTTCAATACCCGAGCTCTCTCTCTCTCTCTTTAACCTATCCCGCTTCAGATTTTACAACACAAAAACACCTTTTTACCTTCTCTCACTTCATATTTTAAATCAAACACCCATATTTTACAAGAACAAAGCAAGAACACCAAGAACACTACTCATCATTTTCGGTCACAACACCACCATCCACCACCGTGTTTGTCATCATCTCGCCATCCTCATCTCTTCTTCGACCTTCATTCCTTCATCCTCTATCACTTCATAAAATCTTTGAAAAGGTGAGTGCATACACAAAGCCAAGGTTGTTAATTTCTTCCTCATTCTTTGAGAAACTAATGCATCTTAAACTTTCAAGGGTTTAGTTCTATTTTTCCTTCTCTCGATCGAACCTACACCACCTTCATATCCTTGAATATTTGAGTTTCTTCAAGGTAATGAACTTCTCTTTGTTTTCCTCATCATGTCAGTCCGAAAATAATATGGTAAGCTTGGCTCAAGTTTTGTTGTGTTTTGACAAAAATAGTTATAGTTTTGGAGCTAGAAGCCACGGTTGTAACAAGGAGTAAGTTGGTGATTTTGAGGCCCTATTGGTGATTCAAGGATCCATCTTAGCAACGTAAGGGGTTAGGCTTAGTTTAGTTTCAATTATTGTTGATAATATATGAAGATATATGTGATTGATTGGTTGAATGAATGCTTGAAATGGTTATTGAGTGCTTGCCTTGCTATTATTTGAAAATGAGATGCTATGATGCATATTATGGCCTATGGCCGAATTGATGATGGATAAAAATGAAAAGTTTGATGATCAACTTTATTGTTTGAGTGATGGCCGAGGGGTTCACTCATTGAGACTATATATTTAAGAGAAAATGGACTAAAAAGGAAGTATACCTAGTTTCTAAGTTTGGTTTCTAATTTATAAGAAAAAAAAGGGGCAAAAGTGTCATTTAATAAAATGTATTTTAAAAACTGTTTTTGGGGTGTATTATATATGTATTATGAGTTCAAAACTGTTCTTACACATAGATTTAATGGAAGGAAAAACTATTTTGATTTACTACTTAAAAACTAATGATTTTGGTAAACTACAAGTATTAAAAACGGCAGTTTTGTCATTTCCACCAAACCTTTTTCAAAAATGTTTTTACAGTAACTAAATGAAAGTGTTAGGGTTCAAATGAAACTGGTTTGGGTCAAAAATGTTTTGAAACGGATTATTTATGCGTGTTTTCGTAAAGTAGGTCATATACGAAATTAAATAGAATAATAAAAGGATAATTTGGTCTTTTCTAAAATAAAATGTTTGTTCTGGAAAATTACATCAGTTATATTATTATTTATAATATTTTGATCATAATATTCAGTTTTTAACAAAAATGGGTTTTATAAACTTAAAGGTTAAATTGAGTGAACTTGTCTTAATTATGGTTAAAGCGGTAACTTCTCTTAAGTGGTTTTTCACAAGAATAGAGATGGGACTTAAGTAAACAGAGATAATTGGATTTTGGACAATAAATAAGTGAATAAGAAGAGTAAAATCTATAAAGAGGAAGTCTCAATGAGAACCGTAACCCTAGATGTGACGGTTGGACCGATCTGGCTTGGTCGACTTAGTATGGGATGAGGACGATCAAACCGGGTTCCTTTCTTGGGGACGGAGTCGGCATAAGCCAGTTTTGTTCTCTTGAAACGAATCGGTTTAGTTAGACCAAGCATTGGTTTAATCGAACTTGGGTCAAGTTAGACCGGTCGGTTCAGCTAAGTCATGTGTGGTAGGGCCGGGCCGTCCACCAACTGAGATTTCTGGCTAACGGTTTTAGGAACCGGTGTAAGATGTGATACTTGTTATGGTGTGAGGGGTAGCTCCCCAAAGGCTTTTGAATGGTCATCCGTTTTTCACTGTCGATGCATTCGACCTTTCAATGGTGATGAGATCCTCACCGCTATTCTATCGTCAACGAGTAAGGCTGGGCTTTACACGACAACGTACCTGGGGTACGGAGCATACTCAAAAGGGCAGTATGGGCCGCTTTGGTAGATACCACAACATTTGACAATTGAGAAACCATACTTGGGATTTATTCCGAGTAGTCATCGGGTGCGGGAAGCAAACCGACGCATGAGCTCATGGCCTACATTAGGGAAGGCATTCATCATACTTGCGTGCTGCATTTGACTGTATTTGCGTGTTTATCTATGTTTGTGATCTGTGAAATGTAAATATGGAGTCTTTGCTGTGCTAATTGCTACCTACATGACGTCAGCCCCTAGGGTAGAAGTAGTTGCCCGTGTGATACTCCAAGCTGGGAACCTTAGGTTCTCACCCCTTTCTTCTTACACTACGTAAGATCTCTTCTCTTCTTTTCTCCCTTACTTTCTCACGATGAGACCGATCGTTGCTGGTTTGGGATGTTGGTCTAGTTCGACCATTTCCTCTGGTAGCGTATCTTCTGAGGAAGACTTGGTGAACCGGCACTTTGTTGGTATTTTTCCTCTCCCGTGCCTTAGGGATAGTGTTGGATCTCTGATGTAGTACCTCATTAACTATCAAAACAGTACGAGGATTAAGATTGTCTAGTTGGACTGATACCTAGCTTAGGTGGCCTTTTCTGAGGTCAGGATCAGCTCCTAGGAACTGTTTAGTTGAGTTGTACTTTCCTTTATTTCAGTCTTCTTCCAATTCGATGTAAGCATTTCAATTCCAATGTATTAAAGAATGTCAGTTCTTAATGAGAAGTATTTTCCAGTTTTTATTCCCTTCATTATATATGTGCCCTTTATTTTCTTGCCTCTACCTTCGTGTTGTGCTTAACTTGTGTTATATCGCGCTTTCGCGTTGTCCAATAGTTTTAGTCTAGGCTTAGTGATAGCCTAACCATAGGTATATGATCATGACATACCAAAAGTTGGGATGTTATATTATGTAATTCAATGGGCAAGTGCCCCCTCTCCACTACTTGGGTCCGTTCCTGCTAGTATATTTTTCTATAGATTAGTATATTTTAACGAGAAATAGAATAATTTTTAGTAGTTAGCAATAATTTTCATTAATTAATATATATACTTTTTTCTATTTCATTAATAATTTTGGTTTATGTATCTACAGGTTTTGGAGGAGAGTTTCGAGACGTTATGGCTAAAGTGTGAAGATAATAATATATTAAAAGGAGGTTATTTGATGGTGTCACAGTTGGTGGAAAATAACAAAGCACATTTGCATCAGTTAACAAGGCAGATACGGTGGAAAGGAACCAAATTTACTCCAAATATAAAAGCAATGAAGATCGGTAAGTATTTTTTTATGCTGCTGTTGAAAGAACAAGACGTTGACATACTAATTAAGCTTAGGGAAGTCATGCAATTTTGGCTATCTTGTATGGTTAATTATCATTGGGTAGTTGTTGTTGAAGGCTTTAACATGCCAATTATGCTTATTAGGTGTGTAATTTTTTGGTTGCTTGTTTCTACTGTTGATCTTGGTTTGGTTATGGGACGTCCTTGATGACAATGCCAAAAGAGACAGACCATGTACCATTGAACTTTATTAGTACCAACGATCTAAAGAAAATAGAGATATAAATATAAAATCATCTAAATTATTACGATATTAAAATGGAAGTGTTGAAGATTTTTATTTTTAATTGCTTTTGTTTTCGAATTAATCAGTTTATTAGATGCATAATTTTTCTCTTATTATGTTATTTTTTTGGTTTATTTGGTTAGTTTTTCGTTCTGTTCCATATATAACGTTAGTACTTTGTTCTTTTTTTCTTCTTTTAAACTAAATATTTGTAAAGAATTAAAAATTAACAATATTATAATTAACTTATTAAGGGTAAAATAGGAATAACAAATTATAATCAAGAGAGAGAAATGCTTATTAATGTGACATAAAATTTCAAGACAAGTGTCAATCTTATATGGTTAGGCTTATTATTCGGCTTATTTTTCAGTCCTCCCAATCATTTATATATATATATGGGCAAAGCACCCAAATAAAAGAATTGGGGGGAAAATAATCTAAATTCCCTGAAATAGAAAGTGGAAACAAATTTTCCTACTTTTCATTTATATAATCTGTGGCAGCCCACAATGGATTAACATTTGAATGTAATACGTGGTACCCAGAGATGGAGTTGCTTCCTCGAAGTTCGGAATCTGTGCAGACCTGCCACGGATTACGTCCGTTTTAAAAAATACAAAATCCATGCAGGCTTGCCACGGATTATGTGTGTTGTGCATTTGAAGATCCATTTTTGGCTCCCATGGATTATGCATAAATTTGTATTTAAAATCCATGGAAGCCTTCCGTGGTTGTCATTTGGTTATTCCACTATTTTGAGTGTTGAGAGAGAGTTTGAGAGAATATGGGAGAGCTTGTTAAATTCTAAGTATTCTTGGGCGCAATGGCAATGACCCAACAACAGTTGGAAGAGGCGGCAGCAGAGGCAGCAAAAGTGATGTACCGGCTTGACCGCATTGCTCATGTATCCAACAATGTGAACGTTGAGGTTAGTAAATTTTTACTGTAATTATATTATTAGAATAGGCAATATGTAGAGTTGATTTATGAAAATGTTATGTTAGGAGTATGACGAACAATGTGTTCTTAGTTTAAAAAAAAATGAAGAGATTGTTACAGTAGTGTTAACCCATGTGCAGTTTGCTTACCTAGGTTAGAAAGATTATTTTCTGTGCTTAACATGATTTTTTTGCACGTTTAAGTTGATTTTTCAATGGAAAATTTGTTTAAATTTTAAAAGTTAAAATTGAAGTCTTAATGTTACCTTAATTATGTTGAAGTTAGTTAAAGCAAAATTTGTTTTTGCGGATTAATTTAGTTAGAAAATTTTAATTGATGGGTTAATCACATTACTATTTTTTGCTAAAAAAATGAATAAAATTGTTATCATATTCTGGTATGTATTGGACGCATCATGTTTAGGATATTTTTGTTATTTTACAGCCCATTAGGTGTGTACTCAGCGTCCGTACGCAGCAGCAGATGGATTTGGATCCACGGATAGAGCCGCACCTGGAGTCTGCGGGACTACTGCCACTAGCACGGCTTAACCAGCAATGGTTCAAGTTGGACGAGCTGTTGGTCAGCACTTTTGTGGAGCGTTGGCGTTTTGAGACGCATAACTTCCACATGTTCTGGGGCTCCTCATCAGAATCATTGCATCTCAAAGCCTCTTCAACCATGGGATCCGGAATTGCATGGCAAATATGTGGAGAGGGAGGTTGGGGCGTTCCCGCCATTGCAACCGCAAGCTCGCCGAAGGAACGATTGTCATCCAAGTCACACGCATCATCATTGTCCAATTATAAGTTAACATCAAATGACGGAGACGCAACATGTTCCATTACCAGACCATGCACGGGAACCGAAACGTGACTGGGCCCCACATAAATTGGCTGTGGTTGCGAGGTAGATCCACCTGAGCTCGCACGCACAGCATCTATCTCAACAAACAACTCAGTGGTTCGCACCTCTGGGAACTGCTGGCTGCAATGAAACAAAACCTGAAGATCTTTGTCACTTTCAATGCTAAAGCAATCATACTTGACACCGGTGGACACAACAGCAACGGGGACTCTATAGTAAATGTGGCTAACTCTCTTTCTGGCATCTAAACCCAACTTGCATACTATACTGGCTTGCAAGTCCAAGAATGAGGTTATACCCGTGATAAAGACATTAGTTGGACACTCTGATTTGAATTTCACTCCTTCCCTACTTCGCCTCTTTATTTCTCTGTTGTGGTGAACTAGTGCCAAGAATGACACTCAACCATCACCATCCATCACTCTCAAAACAACTCTCCATCACAACTAACCCCTCACAATTTATATACAAACTTCTGTTGGCCTAAAACCCTCAAACCTCCCACGAATTGCCCTATACACATAATCCATGGGACTCCAAACTGGATTATGGTTTACACATAATTCGTGGGGGTGCAAAACGAATTTGGCATTGTTTTTGTCACACGTAATCCATGCTAGGATATCGCAGATTACGTTGAAATTGAAACCCTCTCACCCAGCCTCGAATTACATAAACGAAAATAGGACAAATTGTTTCCACTTTCTCTTTTAGGACAATTTGATCATTTTTGTACCAAATAACTTATTTAGGTGTTTTGCCCTATATATGGTATCTAGTGAGAAATGTGTTCTTATATAAGAAATGAGAGGGTTTAATTGTAGCTATTGGATCTAAATGAATGGTTATGATTAGACTCTAAAAATGAGAGAGAATGTGTGTGCAATTAATGTATTTGAAGTGATAAGAGAGATAATTAAAATATAATTAATATTCTTGAAATTAGAAAAAGTAATTAATTTCAAAAAATATTTGTAATTATAATTTTAAATATATTATTTTATAAATAATTCAGTATAAAATATTGATGTATGTTGACCAAATTAAATAAAGGGCAACTCACCTAAATAATTAAAAGCAACCTCAAATTTACTCAATTGCACAAAGTCAGAAACGGTGATATTTTGTGTAAAATGCATTTATGTAAATCGCTGCAGGTGTTCCACGATTCAAAAAAAAATATAGAAATCGCTGCACCCTGGCAACGATTTTGTATGACTCAGTTAAGTGTATATAAATCGTTAGACCCCTTGATGTACGAATTCTTTTAACAAACTAAACAAGAACTCATGACACTCCGATAAGTGAATCGGATCAAGTAGTACCACAAAAGAGTGGGATATCGTTCCCAACGAGGAGAAGGGCATTAACCAATATTTCCAACAAGTATTCCTCAAAGTAGATCCAATGAACTAATATGACAATAATGCAACACTTAGCAAAACTAAGGAAACAAACAAAGAACTTCACTTATCATGCAAAAGAATGCAAGAATGTACCTTACAAGAACATACAACTATACTAATGCAAATATGACAATCAAGATCTTAGAAAATGAAAACAAGATCAATAAAGATTCAATAAAACCAAACAAGATTAAGGGATAGGAGATATTCATAAACACAACTTCATAATCCAATATCAACAAG
>JASCZI010242397.1:0-11362 GCA_036250425.1 Stylosanthes scabra | reverse complement strand
GAATAGAGCTCCTCCTCCTTAATCTTCAAGAGAGTTTAGCCACTCATGATGATGAATGACTTCAAGAAATGTATGAATGTGGTTCTTGAATGCATGAACATTCAAAAAACTTCAAAGAAAGTATGAGAAAGATAGAATCTTCAAAGAAGAGAAGGTAGAACTGAATTTCCTCTTTATTATTTGAATGAATGTTACAAAAAAAAGTGATGGAAAACTTCAAAGAACTAGAACTAAACTTGAGAGAAACTAAAGATGAATTCTCTAAAGTAAAAGAATCTAAAAGTTCTAGACTATGACAATGTGTCAAGTGGTACCTAAAATGTGAAGTTTTCCATGTATATATAGGTGTACAAAAGAGATAAAATGAATTACAATTGCATTGGAAATTAAAATCCCAATTCTGCCAAGTCAGAGAGTTCCCACGCCTAGACTTTGGTGTCCACGCCTAGGCGTGGAACTCTGGGTGGTGGCTTGGCTCTGAAATGCTTTAAATATGACCTCCCACGCCTAGACTTATTCTCTGGCGCCTAGGCGTGGGCTTCTGGATGATACTGGAGGCTTGGGCGTGGCTCTGGACGCCTATACTTGGGCTTCAGGATGCTTGGCCACGCCTAGGCGTGGAGTTGGACGCCTAGACGTGGGCTTTGAGTGACCTTGGAGTCCTTGGAGGTTGATGGGCCACGCCTAGGCGTTGGCATACACGCCTAGGCGTTGGCATACACGCCTAGGCGTGGGTTGTTTGGCCCAGAGCTGAACTTGGGACGCCTAGGCGTTGGCATCCACGCCTAGGCGTGGGTGGTTGGGTCCTGAGCTGATGCTTTGGACGCCTAGGCGTGAGTCTCCACGCCTAGGCGTGGGGGCTCTGTCCAGAATGCTCCAATTCCTTCCTTTCTTGCTCCTCAAGCTTCCTTTCTCTATTTTTCCTATAAATAATCCATAAAATACTCAAAGTACCAGTGTTTCATCATAATTAACCAAGTCTTAACAATTATTACTATTTTTACCAATTTTAACATGAATCTAAGTAAATTAGGTGAAGAATACAACATGAATTAGGAGGTTTTATCAATAATGATGCTCATGCATGACCCCTGCAACGATTTCTGTTTAGTTCCCTTTCTATAAATAAGTGAATTCGTGTGTGAGGTTTTAGGAGTATGATGTTTTAGATGATTGTTGTTGTTGAGTGTTAAAAATGAGTGATGAAAGAAGTTTCTTGGCTCTTGTTCACCACACGGGAAAGATTAAAAAAAAATCGAGAGTTGGCATTAGATTTAGTAGCACAGAAACGATTAGTGTTTTTGTGCTTTCGTCAACGACACTTGCTGAGCTGCAAAAACACGATTCTGCAGAAGCTTAGTGTCACTGGTTCAAAACGTGTGGCGAAGCTGTTTTACAAGGCTCTTGTTGCAGTTGTTTCTGAGCATATGAAGTATGGATCGTTTGTAGTTCAGAGCGACACTAACTTGGAGGTAATATTCCATTGCCGGAGAGATTTTCCGAAGGTTAGGATAACTGAGCATATGAAGTATGGATCGTTTGTAGTTCAGAGCGACACTAACTTGGAGGTAATATTCCATTGCCGGAGAGATTTTCCGAAGGTTGGGATAACTGAGCTACATGCGAAATTAGAAGATGTTGTTGCTAGCTCCGACGGATCCAACCCAAACCCCACATTCAATCGAATAGGCGGATCTTCTAGTTCAGCTCAAGTTACCCCTGTTGTACAGATCATTCCACCTTGTGTTGCATCCCCTTCGTTTGCTGCTGACCTGTATAATGAAGACGATGATGGGTGTGACTTGGGTAATGATTGCGGATTTTACAATCCTAAACTTGGCAAGTATACCAAATCGTATCAAGTAATACCACGATGAGTGGGTATCGTTCCCACGAGGATTGACGGATTAAACAATAATAGTTAATTAACCCTTTTGATTAGACCAAATCACTAAAACAGGGAAGTTGGAATCCAATTAAACAATTCAATGAATGATTGCAAATTAGTAACGTAAGCTTTGAAGAATATCAAAATAAGATTTAGAAAACAGTGATGAAGTGAGTCAAGGACTTGGAGATGTTTTACCCTAAGCTATTAATTCTTGAATTCAGTTTCTTCTTTAACAAGTATGATCAATTCCCAACGAAACTTATTTAATTAAACCCTAATCTCTTAGTGATTTAATTTCTCTAAACCTAACCAATTATCAATCTCTTGATTAATCAATTAAGAAAAGAGGTGAAGCATAGATTCTGATTCAATTCTAATTAAAACTCAAAAGTGATCCTGGGTCAAGTTATATGTCACATACTCAAGCTAGTTCTAAACCAATTGAGAATTAACAGAATAAGGTGTTGCACATTTATCAAATTCCTATCTCTATTTCAATTGATAAATCATGAGAAACAAGTTTCCAACCCTAGTTATGATTACTTAAATCCTCTCAAACCAAATAATCAAAACCATAGAGAAGAAGTTTACCTCTCAGTAATCCTAATTCTGAATGAAGAACAGAAAACTTGATTCTTGAATTATGATCAATAACTTGAAATTGAAGAAAACCGAAAACTTGAATTAATAAGCTATGCCGGGATGAACAGAGCTCCTCATCCTCAACATTAAAAGTTTAGCTATCATCCTCAACATTAATAATCTCTATCTTAATCTAAATCTAATTTAAATCAATCAAATCTATCAAAAAGGAATGAGATTACTTGTAAAAGAGGTTATTTCTTCATTAGAAATCAATTAATTGATGAGAAATTCTTCTAATGATGCTCATGCATCAGGTGATAACCGCACCTTTGGTGAGCTAGTCGCGGACGTGGCCAACAATCCACACAACGTGCCTAGGGGAGCACAGATTAGTGAGCCAGAAGGGATTGAAAAGGCATTAGGTGATGATGAAGATGATAACGAACCCGCCTTCATTATCGGTGATAGCGATGATGACCACCAGAGTATTCCAGGTGGACGTAGTGTTCCCTCAAGTTCTAGGTCACGTAAATACCCCGCACATTTCTCTGCCTTAGACCTGGAAGTCGTGGCGCCAACACAAGAAGAGAACGATGCAGGTGTTGGGTTTGGTGGTGGGGCTCAATGGATGTTCTGATGCCAAACGAGTTTCAGATCGGTCAGGTATTCCAAACGAAAGAAGATGCCATACTTAGTGTGAAGAGTTATAGCATTCGTCGTGGGGTTGAGTACAAGGTGAAGGAATCCGATCATGCGAAGTACCACGCAATGTGCAAGAAGTTCGCGAGTGGATATGAATGGTTAATTCTCATTGCTTTTCGAACGAGGAAAGGGTTCTAGGAAGTGAGAAGGTATAACGATGCACACACTTGCCTGGCTACCGAGGTCTCAAGTGACCACCGTCAGATCGACTATCACGTGATACGTGCCTTCATAATGCCCAGGGTGCGGGTTGATGCCGCAGTTATAATCAAGGTTTTGAAAATGCAACTGCAAGGAGTTTCGGATATAAGCCAAGTAATCGGAAGACGTGGATGTCGAAACAGAAGGTTGTTGCTGCAATCTATGGGGATTGGGAGGAGTCATACGTGGAGCTGCCTAGGTGGGAGTTAGGGCAGCATCACATTTCTCAGCACTTCTCCGATTATGGTCGGGGATGAGGTGGATGAGTCCAAAGTTTACTTCCACAGATTCTTTTGGACGTTCCCACCTTGCATCGAGGCTTTCAAACATTGCAAGCCGCTAGTAAGCATTGATGGGACTCATCTTAATGGCAAATATGGCGGGCATCTTCTATTGGCAATTGCGCAGGACGAGAACTCTAATATATTCCCCATTGTGTTTGCTCTTGTAAAAGGTGAGAATGCGAGCTCATGGGCCTTCTTCTTGACTCATCTCCGGCAACATGTGACACCACAGTAGGGTATTTTGGTGATACCGGACAGACACAATGAGATCAAGTCAGCATTGGAGGCTCCCGAATGTGGGTGGCTCCCACCAAGTGCGTACAGAGCATTTTGTGTCTGGCATGTGGCTGCCAACTTTGCTCTAAGTTTTAAGAACAAGGATTTCAAGAGGTGGCTCGTGAATGCTGCTTATGCGAAGACGGAATTTGAGTTTCATTATTGGTTTGATCTCCATCGGACTCAGGATCCGGCCATGTGTTCGTTGGCTGATCGGATGGAATATCAGTTGTGGATGCAGCACATGGACGGAGGAAAGAGATTTGGTCATATGACGACGAATATATCATTATGCGTCAACTCTGTGCTGAAGGGTACCGGGAACATTCCCGTCATCGCACTTGTGAAGTCCACATACGGGAGGTTGGCTGCCTTATTTGTGCAAAGAGCTCAGGAGGCGGCGGCCCAGATTGGTGTCGGACACAGGTTTTCTCAATCCCTTGTGAAGGCAGTTAAGAGTAATAGACAAAAGGCTCTTTGTTTTAGTGTGACCTTGTATGACTGGCATAACACTAAGTTCGCAACCACGGAGAAAACTCTGACGGGGAGCTACTCGCTTGGTTCATACCGAGTCTCATTGAGAGATCGAACTTGTGACTGTGGATACTTTCAGGCACTTCATTACCCGTGTCGCCATGCCGTGGCATGTTGTGCATTCGCCCATCTTGACTGGACAACCTTAGTTGACAAGGTTTATTTACTGAGCTCTGTTTTTAATGTGTATCAAATGGCGTTCAATCCTCCTATTCTTGAAGGGTATTGGCCCCCATAAGGCGGTCCCACCATCATTCCTGATCCGAACAAGAGGAGGGCAAGAGAAGGATGTTTGCGCACGACGAGGATTAGGACCAATATGGATGAGGTGGACCCAACCGTCGCAAGAGGTGTGGATTGTGCAAGGTTGCTGGCCACACTAGGAGAACTTGTCCCTAGCGCCAAGGAAGTTCTACACAAAATGCGTCGGGTGTTTGTGTTTAGTCATGTTAGTATCATTTGAGTCAACTTTCTTTTTAGTCCAGTCTTCTTAAAGGTGTAATGTTTGCTAAGTGTTAGGCATGTTAGTTTCGTTTTAGCATAATTTTTCTCTTTAGTTCTAGCCAAAATAATGTCAATTGTTCGTTTTTAATTTTAGTTGGCGTTTACGATCGTAACACTTTACAAATTTCACGATTACTTAGACAACTAAACCTCAAATAAAAAACCATAAGAAAACACGCGAAAAATACATAAGTAACTCCAAAATAAGTCCACATACATAATACATAGCCATGTCCCAAATGAAATACAACTAAAGTAATAAAACCGAAATAAGCAAACAATGAATCTAAATGTAACCACCTACCCTGCAACCTCTACGGCGTGGGACTCTACGGGCACGACGAACAAGCGGAACATCGTCCTCATCCTCTACTGGCGCATGCACGGCTGGCTGAGGCTCCGTGGGCGGGGGCTCCTGCATGGGCGGCTGTGGGACCACGGGCGGTGGATCCGATGGACCTGGGCCGTAAAATGCAGAAGGAGGGGTTCCCCTAACGAGAAGTACACGTCGTGAAGACCGATGGCTAGCTCATTGAGGTACACATGGAATTGAGGTGTATCAACAACCTGATGCGAACCAGATGCCTCATCATCATCCTACGCCCACATCACAGCTAAGTCAAAGAAGCAAACCTCCCCAATCCAAGAACCTGTGTGGCAACAACCTCTTCGACCTCACCCCCTCGTGGATCACCTTGCAACCCCTCTGGTGATAACAACCTGTGTGGCAGCTCATACCACCAATCCAATAACTCCCAATCCGGACCCGGATGTGGGTGAACTGGAAAGTCAAGAACATAAGCCATCCGGGTCTCCCACTCCCTATGTCAAGTCGGATAATCACCTAGAAACCAACGGTCTTCACCCCTCCCATCCTTGGAGTGCAATAAGTCAAGGTCTTGTGCCTTCGGTGGCCTGGACTGCCCTCCTCTAAACTGTGGGAGCACCCGATCGATCTGGTGCCACTCAATTACCCCAAAGTAGATCAAGGCTGTCACAAATCGCCACACATGCATATGATTCTCCTCTAGAATAGCTGGATCCACCACGCCAACCACGTCTAGTGCAATGTAAGGCACCCACACAAACTGAAAAAGCAAACCATTACATGTTTTCAAAAACATATTCATAAATGAAAAAACATATATTGACAGAGACAAATTGTAAACTGCACTTACATCGCTCTCTCGTAGTATATCAAGCATGTGCCTCAGTTGCAGGACTCTAGGTGCATTCTCGTCCAAAGATGGTAAAAACCCTTCCCACCTACAACGTTATAAATAAGTCAAAATAATTTTTTTGCCGATACTAGACCATAAAAAACATATCGGTACATTGGAAACAAAAATGAACATACCTTGCTGCAAGTGGCCATCTAATGTCATCGAACTCGTGAGGTTGAAGAGACGGGAAGCGCCAAAATATCCAAGATTGAAGTAGGGCAAGTGGTCCTGCTAGTTGCACCACCTTCCTACTTGATGCCCTACATAAGGTCCTATACAACCAAACAAGGGTGGCGGATCCCCAGTTGTACTTACCCAACTCATCAAGCCGGGCCACAAAAGGAAAGCACCGGATATGCAGTCGAGCACCAAACTTATCCTCAAACACCATCTCCTGATCAGCATCATGAGGTAGCTCCCTAAAACCATCATGATATACGCCCGAGCATATCTCATAACCGTCTCCTCATCAGCATCATGAGGTAGCTCCCTAAACGTCTCCTGAAACCATGAGTAACTAACAGTGAACTTCTCTATGTTTTTTTGCGGAGGAAGCACCCCAAACAACTCCTGAAACCATACCCAAGCTGGGCGTCCACCCTGCTCCCTCATAAATATCTCGAAGTCTGTCAGGTACCCGCTAACTGCCTCACAATCAACAAGTAGGCCAAACTGGTAAGCAACATCCTGCAGAGTCACCGTGCACTCCCCGAATGGCATGTGAAACGTGTGCAACTCAGGCCGCCAACGCTCAAGAAATGCACTAACTAATGCTTCATCGACCTTGAACCAATGGTTGTTCAACTGAGCTACATGATACAATCCTACCGCCTCAAGGTACGGGATAAGGCGATCATGCATAACCATGTTCTGCTACCTCCTAATGCTTGTAATGCACCGAACCGGCTGCATAACACACAACATAATCAAATTAAAATTCGTTACGCAAACAAATCCTATTAAACTTTGGTTTAACCGGCACTCTTAGCCATAGCCATTTTAATTAAAAAATAAAAAACACTAACAAACCAAGTCCAATAAGCATTCATATAAACCTATTATATTTTCGATTTAACCGGTTTGATACCATTATCACTTAGTAGGAATATTAATTTTCCCAACACAAATTTCTAACAAACCAACTCACTTAACCATGTTAGATCAACAATTTCATATATCTGGTTTGGTTCCATTATTATAACCATTTGCAATCAATCGATTTAACCGGTTTAGTTTTAATATTTATTTAATTGATTACCAATTTCATAATACAAAAATAAAGGGACAGACCTACGTTCTTAATCCTTCAACTATAACAATCATACATACTTATCACATATTACCAACTATAAACATACCAACAATGACACTACTCATTATAAGGGCACTTATTCTATATCAGCATAAAAAAAATTAATATTCTTACCTTCTCATTAATGTCAGCCGCGACGTGTACAATATTGTCCAGTCGATAAAGACGGTCCACGGTGTCCCTTTCCACACGTGCACGCTCCACCGTGCTTCAACAAGCTTCCAAACAATTTTTTTTTGGAATTGAAGGTTGGGATGAGATATGGAAATGGATGGGAAAATGTTTGAAGAATGGAAGAAATGAAGAAGAAGATCATCATCGTTGGGGAAGAAGCGGCGAAGTGAACAAACCCTACGAAAATCGCTGTAAGGGTGCAACAATTTACTATTGTAAAACATCCCTACAAGATCACGGTAGGGTTCGACGATTTACTACTTGCAAACAACCCTACAAAATCGTTGCAGAGGTGCAGCGATTTCTTCATATTTTTTGAATCGTGGAACCCCTGCAGCGATTTATATAAATTCATTTTGCACAAAAATATCACCTTTTTAGAATTTGTTCAATCAAGTAAATTTGATCTCTGTTATAATTATTCAAGTAAATTTCCCTTAAATAAACTTTAATTTAAATTGTTTTTAGTAGGGTTTTTTTCTATTGATATCCAAACTTTATTACTAGAAAATAATATACTAACGTAGTTTAGAGTGTAAAACGTTTTTTTTTTTACCTTTTTGTTCCAAGCTCTTTAAGTTGAATAAATATATATACATCCTATACATATGCATATTTATGTAAAATCATTGTAGCGTGAGGTTTGAATAAAAAGCTTCAATTATATGAAATCTTTTTTCACTTTTCCTTTTATCATTTTTTAAATCAAAATCTATCTTTTACTTTTTTATCACATCTATCTTCATTTACTTATTTAATTTTTGGTATTTTTAATCTTCTCTCCATCACATATATCTTCAATTATTTATTTAATTTTTTGTCTTTTTTATGACATCAACCAGATAAAATTGTTTTTACTTGTCTAATTTATTTAGCCACTTTATTAGTATGCATAATATAATATTAACAACATTTAGAAAAAAAAACTTATATAGAAAAATATAAGTTAATTTTTTATGAGAACATAATAATAATTATAATCAATAAAAACATATTTCATAAGCATGAAAATTATATTTACTTATATATTATTTTAAGTTAAAATTATATTTTACTTATATATTATTTATTTATTTATGGACCAACAAACTTATTTTATTAATAGGTAAAATTATATTTTTTTATAATTAATATTTCATATTGAATCATTTATTAAATAATATCACTTAAATATATTTAAAATTACAAATATCATTTGAATTTAATTATTGCATCTCTCTTTTTCTAATTTCAAAGATATTAATTACACACACTCTCTCATTTCAAAAACATTAATTACACATATAATATCTCTCATTTTTGTAATCTAATCCTAACCACTTATTTAAATTCAATGGCTATTATTAAACCCTCATATTTCTCACATAAGGAATGTTTTCTCACTAGATACCTATACGAGAAATGAGAGGGTTTAATTATAGCCATTAGATCTAAATGAATGGTTAAGATTAAACTACAAAGATGAGAGAGAATGTGTGTAATTAATGCATTTGAAGTGATGAGAGAGATAATTACAAAATAATTAATATCCTTAAAATTAGAAAAAGTAACTAATTTTAAGGAATATTTATAATTTTAAATATATTACTTAATAAATAATTCAATATAAAATATTGATGTATATTGACAAAAAAAACTTTAATTTAAATTGTTTTTAGTAGGTTTTTTTTATTGATATTCAAACTTTATTACTAGAAAATAATATACTAACGTAGTTTAGAGGGTAAAACTTTTTTTTTCTCCCAAGGCTCTTTAAGTTGAATAAATACATAATCATATACGTATACATATTTACGTAAAATCATTATAGCGTGAGGCTTTAATAAAAATCTTCAATTATATGAAATCTTCTTTTATTTTTCGTTTTATCATTTTTTAGATCAAAATTTATCTTTTACTTTTTTTATCACATCTATCTTCATTTATTTATTTAATTTTTGGTCTTTTAATTTTCTCTCCAACACACATGATTAACACTTATAACATAAAATAATTCGTTATGTTTACTGTAACTAATTTACTTTTGAATGCGTTTTATATCTTTGTTTTTGTTTTTTTTATATGAAAAAGAGAAATTAATAATGTTATGCTATATTAAAAAAAAAATCACAATAACTCAATAAATGGAAGTATACTAATTCTCTAATTAAAGAACTTAATGTATTTTTTTTTTTTGACAAAAAAATTAGTGTAGAAATTAACTAAACCCTATCTAAGATTTTTCTACTTCTTAAAAATTTATTTATATAATCACATAAAATTGCTTTTACTTATCTAATTTATTTAGCAAATTTATTAGTGTGCATAATATAATATTAACAACACCTAGAAAAAACTTATATAGAAAAATATAAGTTAATCTTTTATGAGAACATAACAATAATTATAATAAATAAAAATATGTTTCATACGCAAGAAAATTATATTTACTTAGATATTATTTTATGTTAAAATTATATTTTACTTATATATTATTTATTTATTTATGGACCAATAAACTTATTTTATTAATAGATAAAATTGTTTTCTTTTATAATTAATATTTTATATTGAATCTTTTATTAAATAATATCACTTAAATATATTTAAAATTATAAATATCATTTAAATTAATTATTTTCTCTCTCTTTCTCTAATTTCAAAGATATTAATTACACAGTCTCTCTCATTTTAAACACATAAATTAGCCACACATTCTCTTTCATTTTTGTAATCTAATCATAACCACTCATTTAAATCCAATGGCTATTCTTAAACCCTGTCATTTCTCATATAAGAAAAGCTTTCTCACTAGATACCTCTTATATATATATATATATATATATGAATTAATCTACGTGTATCATTGTCTATTGTACACATCCATAGTCTTCTTCTTCTATTTTGATTTCTGTATTGAGTTATACTATTTTTGTGCTATACGTAACTATTTCTATGCTATCGTATGTTATATTCATGTGTTTTTTTTATTTTTTCTGTGCTGACGTTTAAATTTTTTATATTGTAAATGGAATGTATGGAGGTGTATAATGGTACATATAACATTACCGTATATATATGTCTAACATTCAAAAGATGTTAATAGTATGATTTTTGTTTGATTGGATACAAATCCAAGTGAGATCTCTATGCTCTTTAGCTTATCTTTTCTTTAACGGTTAACTTTCATCAACGATGTTGAATATGAGGAAAACCTATCAACGATGTTAAATATGAGGAAAACATTTTTCATGGCTGATTGAGTTTAGTCAAATAACATGTTCAAGCTAGCTCATAGGCAGAGTATAGATCAATAAAATGCTCAAATAGTTTAGTAGCATCTGCCTGTCCTCGCCCGTCATCCAACATGGTTCACACCAGCGTTATTTGACTCGCTTAGTCCATCACTGCTTGGCTCTACTTCAACCACTACAACCTGACGGTTCCCTTGCAGCTAAAAGAGTGCGAGAGAGGCTGCTTCACGCGGGTGCGCTTCGCTCAGCCACATGATGAACATGTTTTAAGCTAACTGCATGTCAAGCGCTTAAGCGGAGCTTGTGGTCACTCGTTCTTCCCTTCTCCGATTGCAGCAATCTATTTGAATGAGTTATTAGACATTCTCTCAACAAGTTTGAGAGCATCGGGGGAGACCAGATGCTCGGAGAGAAAGGCATATATATATATATATATATATATA